>JAXCGZ010015640.1:17500-57927 GCA_037179515.1 Halocaridina rubra | reverse complement strand
TAATGATAATAATAATAATAATAATAACAGTTGCACTAGTAATAATAATAGTAAATTAATTTTGAAATTAATTATAATAATAATAATAACAACATAGTTGCATTAGTAGTAGCAATACTATCAAAATGTACTAACAATAGCAAAAATAGTAATGGCAAGTAGCAAGTATAACAATAGCAGTTAGTAGCCATAGCAAGCAACCAGGATATATAACAGTAGTAGAAGCAGTAACGGAGGGCTGAGGGGAACTCTTGAAATAGCCTGAGGGAGAGATCAGCCAGAGAGAGAGAGAGAGAGAGAGAGAGAGAGAGTATTATTACTTCCATACATTGATACTCTTAGGTTTATACTGAAATTACATATATATATATATATATATATATATATATATATATATATATATATATATATATATATATATATATATATATATATATATATATATGTGTGTGTGTGTGTGTGTGTGAGTGTAAAACAATACAAAGGATATAGAATAAGAAACAAACAAAATAAAGTTGAAGAAAAATGGGAAAACAAGGAGTTAAATTTGGAAAATTCTTTCCTATAATTAGGGAGAAATATGTTAACAGAAATATTTCCCGAGGGACCTGAGCAATATTGCTTAAAAGGGTTATTTGTCCGAAAGAAAAAAAACACCCACATAATTGCCTTAACATTTACACTATGAGCTTTCTAGTGAAGGCTGTTGAATTCTAAAAAGAAAAAAAAAAAAAAAAAAAAAAATCTGTGTTCTTTTTTTTCTTTGTATATTCTTGTTTTCTTTCACTTGGATCAGCACAGGTGGCCCCAACCGTCGAAGTACCAAAGAAGAGCTTTTTCTTTCCATTTCTATGCCTATTACTGCCTTCTTCCAGAATGCTTTGATATTAAATAGCTTTGTTTATTATATATCATGATATCCAGCTATTTATCTATCTATCTATCTATCTATCTATATCTATCTATCTATATATATATATCTATATATATATATATATATATATATATATATATATATATATATATATATATATATATATATATATATATATATATATATCAATAACTTCACATAAATTATATAATCAAGATTATTTTGACTACGAAGGGCAAAGGAAAACAACGCTGAACCCATATCGCTTTCGAGTGTATTATCCACTCATCTTCAGAGGTCACTCTGAAGATGAGCAGATAACATACTTGAAAGCGCCGAGCTACTCCTCTGTTTTTCATTACGCTACGTAGTCAAGAGAGAGAGAGAGAGAGAGAGAGAGAGAGAGAGAGAGAGAGAGAGAGAGAGAGAGAGAGAGAGAGAGAGAGAGACAAAAGCTGTCTCCTGGAGAGCGGAAGGTGAAGAGAATTGGTTCAGATAGTGTGAGGTCCCTTCAACCTGTCGAAAAAAAAATTGCCACAGGTAAAGAGGAGAAAAGAAGGGTTCTTTCGACCCCTCCCCTTTACACCCTTCCATATCAAACCCCCCTCCCCTCAATCTCCCTTACTCCCTCCAACTAACTCCACCCTCTCGCTAACTCCCTCCATCTCTCCCTCTCTCCTCCTCCTCCCCTCTCCCTCACCTTACTCCCTCCATGTCATTCTTCTCCCTCCTTGCCCCCTCCATCTACCTCTCCCTTCTCCCTCTCTCTTACTACCTCCATCTCATATATACACAAGATCACACTGAAAATTATTTATTAGTATTATCATGATTATTATTATCATTATTATTATTATTATTATCATTATTATTATTATTATCATTATTATTATTATCATTATTATTATTATCATTATTATTATTATTATTATTATTATTATTATTATTATTATTATAACCCTCTAACTTCAAGTTAGGTCAAGTTAGTTCATCAATAATAATTAGAATAAAATTATTTTTTTCCTTTAAGAACGACAAAGAACGTATCCAGCAATTAAGAGACTGGAAAAATGCCATAATGGTCCTTCCGTTACGGAGTCATAAGCGTGAAAATAACATGCTAATCATCGTAGAAGATGCGCCAATCTGTGTCACACCTTGGTTGGAAATGCATTGTGGGATTGTGGGAATTTCATGGCATCATTTATCTAGTTATCTATCTATCTATCTATCTATCCATTTATACATTTAGCTCATGATTTAACTAACTATCTATATACTTATTTATTTATTTAATCATTGTTTATTCTATTATTTATTTAGCTATTAAAATGGTCTAGCGTCATAGTATCTATCACACACACCCACACATACATACATGTGTATAGACACACATACGCGAACACACATATATTGACATATCTAAATATAACCAAATCTAAAGAATATTTTTCTCATCTAGGACAATCTCTCTCTCTCTCTCTCTCTCTCTCTCTCTCTCTCTCTCTCTCTCTCTCTCTCTCTCTCTCTCTCTCTCTCTCTCTCTCTCTCTCACACACACACACACACACACACACACACACACACACACACTATCAGTGTTACTCTATCTACACACGTCATCTTGCCCTTTGCAAAATCACATTAAAAAAACAGAAACCCGAAAAAATAATTCTATTTGAATATTACACTGGAGTTACATTATGAGATATCGACAGGTCGGGGGAACACTTAGAAGAGAGATATCACTTTACTACGACTACTAGACGTTACTCCAGAAGGAGGCGCAGAAGGAGGAGGTGAAGAAGAATTGGAGGAAGAGTGCAGGAAGAGAGAGAAGGAGGGGAGATGAAGGAGATAGTGGGGGAGGGGTGGAAGAAGAGGAAGATGTGGAGGAAGGGGTACTCCAGAAGGAGACGCAGAAGGAGGGGAGGAGGAGGAAGAGGGGGAGGGTGGAGGGGAAGAGAAGGATATGGAGGAAGAAGCACTCCAGAGAAGACGCAGAAGGAGAAAGAGGAGGTGGAGGTAAAGAAGAAGTGGAAAGGAAGTGTACAGGAAGGGAGAGGAGGAGGAGATAGAGAGAGGGAGGGAGGGGTGGAAGAGAAGGAGGATGAAGAAGTACTCCTGAATGAGGCACAAAAAGAGGAAAAGAAAGAAGTGGAGGAGGAGAAGAGAGGGTAGAAGTGAGAGGGCAAATGATAAAGATGGAAGTAAGAAATAATTGAAAAACATAAGAATATCTTCACTACTGTAGGTGCTCCTGAAGGCGGGGCAGAAGGAGGTGGGAATGGAGAGGAGGAGATATATACATGTAAGTTTCCTGGCGTACATACATATTATACGTACAAAAATACACATACATACTCTGAATATAGATACATGATACATATATACATAAACATATAATGCATATATAAGCAGATACATATACATACAACTTATGAATACATCCCCACACACAAAATATTGCAGTGTATATACAATGATAAGCAGAAATGTATAATACATACACATACATAGATACTCTGGCACGCATACGTACACATGCAATAAAACGATATAATAATACATAACTAAAGCACGCATACATCATAGTGTGATAAACAATAATACATAATGCATAGAATGTATGCACAGCGCTCTCTCTCTCTCTCTCTCTCTCTCTCTCTCTCTCTCTCTCTCTCTCTCTCTCTCTCTCTCTCTCTCTCTCTCTCTCTCTCTCTCGATTCATATCAATGAATATCTAAAGTATTGATTTGAGAGGTTAAAACAATGTTTTCTCCCCTCTCGGGTCTACCGTAATAGTAGTAGTAGTAGTAGTAGTAGTAGTAGGTAGTAGTAATGGAAAAATTGTTTTAAAAATAAAAGTTCAGTAATTATAAAAATAGAAGGAAATTGGATACTCGAGTGAAAGAATTTTAAGAATGAATTGCCAAACACTAGTAGTAGTAGTAGTAGTAGTAGTAGTAGTAGTAGTAGTGAAATAAGATGCGATTCAAAATAATGAGGGAAAGAGTTATAAACTTTTTCGGGTGAAGGATTACTGTAAAAAGACCCTCCTTTCTAAAAAGCAATATTATGTAGGCAACTCCCACCTACCCAGAGAGAGAGAGAGAGAGAGAGAGAGAGAGAGAGAGAGAGAGAGAGAGAGAGAGAGAGAGAGAGAGAGAGAGAGAGAGAGAGAGAGAGGAGGAGATAAAAACGTAACATGAAATAAATATATACACACCATTGATCCATTTTTGCCCTTAGCGAGAATATTAGCGAGCGCTCGAAAGCGCCAGCGAGCGTGCGTGCGTATGCCTGCAGCGGGCTGGAATTTTTAATTAGGCAAAATTTTTTTTTTTACCCCAGCCACTAACTCTGTTGGAATTTGATGCTAGTTAATGGCCCAGGAATGTTCTAAATTACAACACGCGGGGACCCTGGCCAATAATAATGGCCTCTCCCTTTATATAAATATATTTCTTCACTTTACCCTTTGGGATTAGATTTATTAAACTTTGCAGTGGGATGTTGCGGGGATTCTTAAGTTATTTTTGGGAATAGCGCGTATTTCTTCACTTGAATCTCTAGGATTAGATTCATTAAACCTTGCTATGTGATGTTAAGGTGATTCTTAAGTTATTGGTGGAAAAATCACATGTTTCTTTAGTTCCAAACTTTAAGACAAGATTCATCTAACGTTTCTGTGGGATGTTAAGGTGATTCTTAGGTTATTTTTGTGAATAGCAGACTTACTCTTACAGGTCACAAGAATTTTAAATAAAAAAAAATTCAATACAACTTAAGTTTTGCATTAATAAATATTATCTCAACTTCCCCTCCCCCCTTATTCCCACCTCTCCTCCCCCTAAACTACAACTCATTACACAATAACCAGAATTCCTTTTCAAAGCCGTTTTTTTATTCTATTTCTGGCAATTTTCGGCAAGAAAAAAATATTATTTCCGGCAGTTTCGCGGCACGCAAAGAATTCGCATCAAAACTGGGTCAGGAAAATAAATGTTAAATGTTAATAAATGTTAAATGTTAATAATGTTAATAAACAATTTAACATTCTTGTGAATTCCAATTAACAAATTGCTTGAAAATTAATCAAAAATACTTTTAAAATTATCTTAAATTAATTTATTTATTCAAGAATTTATTCCATAAATTACTGCATTACTTATGTATGTAGTCACCGTGGCTCAAGCGGTAGCTTCCGCGACTCTGAGGCGTCAGGTCGAAGGTTCGCGCCCGTCACGGTTTGAGGTTAGCAAAGGCATGCACTCAAGGTAACGATTACATCTGCCAAAACAAGTCCTTCGCAAGAAGGCAACCGTCCAAGCCCTAGGTAGAAAAGGGAGTCCGCTCCCCGCCACGGTCTGAGGTTAGCAAGGGCATGCACTCAGGGTAAGGATTACATATGCCAAAACAAGTCCTTCGCAAGAAGGCAACCGTCCTAGCCCTTGGTAGAAAAGGGAGTCCGCTCCCCGTCACGGTCTGAGGTTAGCAAGGGCATGCACTCAGGGTAAGGATTACATCTGCCAAAACAAGTCCTTCGCAAGAAGGCAACCGTCCTAGCCCTTGGTAGAAAAGGGAGTCCGCTCCCCGTCACGGTCTGAGGTTAGCAAGGGCATGCACTCAGGGTAAGGATTACATCTGCCAAAACAAGTCCTTCGCAAGAAGGCAACCGTCCTAGCCCTTGGTAGAAAAGGGAGTCCGCTCCCCGTCACGGCCTGAGGTTAGCAAGGGCATGCACTCAGGGTAAGGATTACATCTGCCAAAACAAGTCCTTCGCAAGAAGGCAAGCGTCCTAGCCCTTGATAGAAAAGGGAGTCCGTGACGTAAAACCGGAACTGTATTACTTATACATGAAAAACATTTAAAGAGGATATATTTACTGACACTCATAAATATATTTATTCAATAACTGAATTGCTTATCATAAGAAAATTACTTAGAAATAATTTATTTATCAACATTTTATATGAATTAATTAATTTATGAAATTAATTTATTACTAATTATAAAAAAATTACTTAGAAATAATATATCTATTTCAATTTTTATAATGATATTTATCTTTGAAATAATTAAGTTACTTATATAAAATGACTTAAAATATTTTTTTTTATCAATATTATACGAATTAAGTTATATACGGAATAATTATATTAGTTCCGGTTTTTACGTCACGGACTTCCTTTTCTACCAAGGGTTAGGACGGTTGCTTTCTTGCAAAATTATATAAAAAATAATTATATAGTTATTAATTTATTTATGAATATATGTTAATTTTGAGTGGATTCGGGTTTACGTCACGAACTCCCTTTTCTACTAAGGGCAAGGACGGTTGCCTTCTCATGCAGGACTTGTTTTGGCAGATGTAATCGTTACCCTAAGTGTATGCCCTTACCTCAGTCCGTGACTGGGCGCGAACCCTCGACCTGCCGCCTCAGAGTCGCAGACGCTACCATTTTGCCACGGAGACTACTATTATTCATATATATATATATATATATATATATATATATATATATATATATATATATATATATATATATATATATATAATATATATATATATATATATATAACCTTATATTTTATTAAAACATTTATTTAATTACTGATCAAAAAATGTTTAAATAAATTAATATATATATATATATATATATATATATATATATATATATATATATATATATATATATATATATATATATATATATATAGTGTGTGTGTGTGTGTGTGTGTGTGTGTGTGTGTGTGTGTGTGTGTGTCTATACTCATACACACAAACCTATATTTACAGCTCACTAATATTCCAATTCAATATTCTAAAAGTCCTATTAACAATCCGACCAAAATATATCTGATATATTATCTAATCACAATATGGGAGAAAATCCGATATACAAACAATGAAAAAAATTATATTTCTTGTTTCGCAAAAAAATAATTTTATTAATATGTATTTGTGATTTTATTTGTGTGATATATTAATTAAAAATATTCCTGGGCTCAGTGGTGGCAGAGCGTGGCTCCAACCAGGCCGTCTGTAGTTCGAGTCTACTAAAGGTCTCTGATGAAAGGCAGAGGCAAGGGAAAGTGATAGCATTAGGCCCGACTATACACCTACCACATAGCCGGGGCTCAAGTCCCCTCTCCAATCACGTAGACCCAGTGATCTCCAGACAATGGCTGAATAATCGAACCCCAATTCAACTGCCCAATTTAATGGGCCAGGATCGAACCTGGGGCTAGCACATTACCTGCCCAATTCGCTTCCAAAGCGCCCAAGTAGCTAAATAGTTTGTATAGATTCTCTGCGTTAGACACGCAAATAATAATAATAATAATAATAATAATAATAATAATAATAATATTAATAATAATAATAATATCTATGATCAAAGCACCGAAAGGAAAGTATATATATATATATATATATATATATATATATATATATATATATATATATATATATATATATATATATATATATATATAATTTACCCCTTCATCTCTTAGGTACTTGTAAGAATAAAAAAAGAAGAAGAGAGAATTACCAGTCCCCCTGCTCCGCCCCATTTAGTCGACTTTTACGACACGCAGGGGAACACGAAGGAAGGCATGATTTGTAAGAACATTAATCCACTTACCATTATACACGATGAGGCCCATAATGCACCAGCAAAATCTACTGATGATGAATGAAAATGAATAAGATTGAAGAATGAAAAATGAAAATGAGTAATACTAAACTCAGCGATAACAATGAGTAATGATGACAATGAAATGGTTTAGTAAATAATGAACAATAATGAATTAAAATTAAATAATGATGAGCGATAATAAAAAGGGATAATAGCGCAAGTAATGAGTAATAATATTAATGAGTAATGAGTAATAATGATAATAATACTCACTGGTTCTTCAATTGCGTGCGGATGGATAGTATTGCCTAGTATGATGTCTTCGTGCCTTGCCGTGCCCATAAGTACGGCCCCGGCACGATCCACGCCGGCATAACTCCGGTCGTACAACCCGACTTGTCCGGTCTAAAAAAAGAAATAATAATAATAATAATAATAATATAATAATAATAATAATAATAATAATAATAATAATATCGACAACAATATTACCACTGCTACTACTATAGCGATAATAATAATAATAATAATAATAATATCGACAACAATATTACCACTGCTACTATTATAGCGAAAATAATATGAATTATAATAATAATAATAATATGAATAATAATAATAACAATATTACTATTGCTACTACTATAGCGATAATAATATGAACAATAACGATACTAAGAGACATGAGCAGAAATAATAAATTATATGAAAAGGAAGAACACAACATAGATAGACAGATATGAAAAGACATGAGCGGGAATAATAAATAAAAAAAAGACATGAGACAGATAGCCATGAATAGGGAAGAAAGGGACATGACTGGAAATAAATATAAATTGCAGAAGACAAGACAGATAGACATGACAAGAACATAAGAACATAAGAATAGAGGACACTGCAACATGCCTACTGGCACACACGAGGCAGCTCCATTTTTGAATTGTATTTTCAGCATGTCTAACCTATTCTATTCTACTCTACTTATTTATTCTATTTTTCTTTTTATGATTTTTCTAATAAGCACTAACCTATTCATACCCACCCTACCTCTGTCATATGTCTATCTAATCTACATTTGAAGTTGTCTAAGGTATTGGCATTTACTATCCTACTAGGAAGCTTGTTCCATGCATCAGCTACTCTATTACCAAACCAATTTTTACCAATTTCCCTTCTGAACCTAAATTTATCAAGCTTAAATCCATTATTACGGGTTCTGGTTTGAGCGTGAATTTTTAAAACTTTATTAATATCTCCCTTGTTAATTCCCTTTAAACCATTTATACACTTCAATCATATCCCCCCTAACTCTTCGCCTCTCTAGAGAATGTAGATTAAGTTTTTTTAATCTGTCCTCATATGGTAGATTTCTGATATTGTGTATCAAGACATGAGAAACAGGAAAAAAAAAACAGGACTGAGACAAGAATTGTAATAACAAATTATATATATATATATATATATATATATATATATATATATATATATATATATATATATATATATATATATATATATATATATAACGAAATATAATGTTGAGGGATTGACATGACAGAAAGACATGTGTAGACATGAAAAAACATGATAAGACATGAAAAACAGAAAAGACATGACTGAGACATAAATGGCAATAACAAATTATATAAAAAACAAAATATAATGTATAGATGGATCGACATGACAGAAAGACATGAGTAGACATGATAAGACACGAGAAGCAGAAAAAAAACATGACTGAGACAAGAATGGTAATAAGAAATTATATAAAAAAAACCGAAATATAATGTAGAGATGGATTGACATGACAGGAAGACATGAGTAGACATGAAAAGACATGAGTGAGATGCTTACACTGCTGACGACGTGAAGCGGGTCATCTCGTCGAGGTACCTCATGTCTGTTCTGAAGTGTGGAAGTGGTGTAGCTGGTATAATTGGCTGGGAGGGCATGTAGCTGGTATGGATCTGCAGCCGGATGATGAGTCTGAAATTTAAAGAAAAAATTATCTATATTTAAGAAATATTCATAAAAATCTTAAGTGTAAAATGAAGGTATGAAAATAATAATAATAATAATAGAGCAAATACATACATACATACACACAAACACACACACACACACACATATATATATATATATATATATATATATATATATATATATATATATATATATTCGAATTATATTTATTATTATTATCATTATTATTATTATTATTATTATTATTATTATTATTATTATTATGCAATTTTCATTATTGCATCATTATTATTAAAACTGCAAAGTATCATCATCATCATATTCATTGTAATTATGCAACAGCTGTAAAAACATATACAATTGAATTAATAATCACCGAAATTAATCAACAACTGATATTCTTAGATATACACATTCATTTATTTATATTTATCATTCCAATTATTAATTTGCTTATTTATATATTCATTTATATATTTTTCTCATTCCAACTACCAATAATTCCCATTCCAGAAAACGATTCCCAGATGAATATCTCTGATGCGAATTCCTTTATGAGACAAATTATTTTGTAATTATTCATAATTATGGTAAGTTTTCCACAGCTAATTAATTTCTAAAATAAAATTTAATTATGTTAATTAGCTGTGGGATAATAATAATAATATAAATAATAATAATAATAATAATAACAATAATAATGTTCCGGTTTTACGTCACGGACTCCCTTTTCTACCAAGGGCTAGGACGGTTGACTTCTTGCGAAGGACTTGTTTTGGAAGATGTAATCGTTACCCTGAGTGCATGCCCTTGCTAACCTCAGACCGTAACGAGGTGCGAGCCTTCGACCTGACGCCTCAAAGTCGCGGATGCTACCGCATGAGCCACGGTGACTACAATAATAATAATAATAATAATAATAATAATAATAATAATAATAATAATAATAATCCAGTTTTATGTCACGAACTCCCTTTTCTACTAAGGGCTAGGATGGTAGCCTTTTTGCGAAGGACTTGGTTTGGCAGATGTAATCGTTACCCTGAGTGCATGCCTTTGCTAACCCCAGACCGTGACGGGGCGCGAACCCTCGACCTGACGCCTCAAAGTCGCGGACGCTACCGCTTCAGCCACGGTGACTACTACTACTACTACTACTAATAATAATAATAATAACAATAATGATAATAAGAGATATAATACACGCTTGAAAAAGCCCTAAGAAAAATAAAATTCATCTTCTCAAAGTCACAATATAAGAATTCTTTAGGATGACCAGGTAAGGTCACGGAATTTAGTATTCCATATATTTTTCATATTGTTTTCTTAAATCAATCTTTTCCTGCCATTAAATAAAATATCAATTAATTTGTATATCCATACACACAGATATATATATATATATATATATATATATATATATATATATATATATATATATATATATATATATATATATATATATATATATCTATACCTTGGCTGTTTCCCTCTTTAATTGGGGGGTAGCCGACATAAAAAAAAGAAAACAATAAGGGGATTATATATATATATATATATATATATATATATATATATATATATATATATATATATATATATATATATATATATATATATATATATATATATATATATATAGATAGATGGATAGACAGATAGGCAGACTGATAGGTATGGTGGTAGATACACACACACACACACATTGTAACACTTACTGGCATTTGGTTTTCTGTGCCGATATATGGAGGGGGGAAATAGGGGGGCTGAAAATCTGTGGTTGGGGTGTGTATCCTGGGGGTGGAGGGGAAGGATCCCGTCCCGCCCACCCCTCCGAGGCTTGTGATTGGCCCCAGGCTCGACGGGTGCCCGCCCACGCGTTCCTAAAAAGATAAAAACACAGTATATAATATATGCAAGCATTAAAGAGCATGATAAACACGTTTTTAATTATATAAAACCGATTATATAAATACATTTCTTTACTGCAACACTGGGACAGGCAAAGAAAATTGCTCTCATGGGATCCAGGCATCAAGAAAACATTTAAGAAAAATTAGCTGGTTTAGGACAAGGAAGATATAAGAGAATGATATGCAATGAAAGGCCAGGCTGAAAGAATAGTTGTTAATGAAGAAAGGAAAATACATGCATTTATTACGAAGAAAAATTTATATAATTTCGTAATAAATAATGAAAGAAAAATACATAAATAGAAAATAAATAATAAATAAATAAGGAAATAGAGCAGTAACAGATAAATAAAAAAATGCTAAATAAAAAACAATAAAGAAATAAATATAGATAAAATATATGTAATAATGCATACATATAAGAAAAGAAATATAAGTATTTAAACTAATAAAAAATAAAATTAAAAAATAGAAAAATATGTAAATGATAACTATGCATATATATATATATATATATATATATATATATATATATATATATATATATATATATATATATATATATATATATATGGCCTGAATTATATTACTTACTGATCAGAAAAACTGCTGATAAAAAAAAATTATGAATTTATGTTTTGATAAGGACATTTCGAAAACACATTTTTTTCTATAATTACCAACTCATTTTCCAATGAAAATACAATAATGTAATTCATTTTATTTCGTGCTAATTTCAGTAATGGAATAATTAATTTATGAAACGCATAAAAAAAATTATCCCAAATTATCGTCATATTGTTAATGATTATGAATAATGAATTCGTTCCGTTCCGGTTTTGCGTCACGGACTCCCTTTTCTACCAAGACTAGGACGGATGCCTTCTTGTGAAGGACTTGTTTTGGCAGATGTAAGCGTTACCCTGAGTGCATAACCTCAGACCGTGACGGGGCGCGAATCCTTGACCTGACGCCTCAGAGTCGCGGACGCTACCGCTTGAGCCACGGACTACATGATTATGAATGATGATAATTTATGTATAATGGAATTATAATAATTATAATAATTATCGAAATAATTCAACGGAGTACCGCGACAGCGTAATGGTTAAAATACTTGATGTAACACACCCATGATCGAACCCACCGTGAAAAGTTAGGAACGGCACCTAGCCTTAATTCTCCAGCTTTGATCTGACTTTGTCCGCTCCGAAAATGGGGGTGAATTAACTGTGACACATACAGCGTTGAAAAATAAATTTCAATTATCAAATTGATGTTAATTTTATCTAAGATTTATATATATAAAAAATATCTAATTTTTTTTATAATTACTTAAATCTTTTTTTTTATTAATTAGCATAATTACAACAATAATTAATTAATATTATATTAATAAAATACTCCATATATCTGCTGTTATAAGATAATTAACATATGAAAATAATTCTAATTATAGCAAACAAATATATAATTACGTAAAGAAAAGAAATTAATTTAAAACTGATACAAATAATCCGAATAATTGAAGTTTTAAGATAATTAATCATTATCATAAATTTACATTTTAGCATAATCATAATTATAGCAGAGTAATTAAAATACTTATAAAAATAAAATTAAAACTGAGGTACTCCACAGAAATTTGTGTATGTATGTGTGTGTGTATGTATATATGTATGTATGTATGAACCGATTACTTAAAGATAATTACTAATAATTACTGATTTTTATAATAATTAAGCTAAAATAATCCTAGTGCTTAAAAAAAGAACAATAAAAATAATATAAAAATATTACAAAAATTAATAATAAAAAAAATTCCAAACTGTGTACGGAAAATCGCGTACATGTGGACTCAAAAGCTTTATACACAAATGCAAACATCAAATTTCTCTACCATGTGTACTTTGAGATCATAATTTCCAAATTGTGTACGTAACATCGTGTGAATGTGGACGCAAAAGCTGTGTACACAAATGTAAACATCCAATTTCACTAAAATGCGTACTTTTAACATTTATATAAACATTCATAAACGCGCGTGCACGTAAACGCACACACGGAAATTAGTGTCACCTGGTGTCATAATAATAATAATAATACTAATAATAATAATAATAATAATAATAATAACAGTAATAATAAAAACAACAACAATAATAATAATTAATAATAATAATAAAAACAACAACAACGATAAGATTAAAAACAATAAAAAATATAATAATAATAATAATAATGATGATAAGAATAAAAACAATAAAAATATAATAATAATAATAATAATGATGATAATAATGGGTTTGAACTTTCGGTAAAAGTAATAATAAAAAACCACCTTTTGAAACTTGACTTCCAGCTAAAATGAAGCCATAAGTCACGTGACCAGGAAGTTATTATAACTATCCATTTATTTATTTGTATTATTTATCTATTTATTTATTCATTTTACTGAGTTATTCATTTACACACACACACACACACACACACACACATATATATATATATATATATATATATATATATATATATATATATATATATATATATATATATGGTTCAGCGTCTAGCTCTTATTTACCCAGAGGATCCCGTATGCATATCTACAACGTAGTTATTTCATCTCTTCGCCAGAAACATTTACTCACTAACGGAATATTAAAAAAATCTGCGCAAGACACCTCACACGGTAACCGCAATTAACAAAGTAGAATTCGTGAGTACACTGATGCAGGTATGAGATATGCAGAGCACACACACAAACAATACCCGTATTTCTCCTCTATAAGTGGCGTGGTCGAGTCGAAGCACACATTCACAAGTAGCCAATTAACCCTATTGACTCCTTTAGCGCGTTTCCTTAGATATGAAGCAGTGCATGGGGACATGACGTAGACACTCTTTTGCGCATACAAGGGCAAAATTATGCATATAATGGAGTGCCTAAGAGAATGCCTCCCCAATAGTGGAACAGAATCTTGAGTAAAAAAAAAAAAAATTAAATTGGAAGGGGGCCTGAGTAGGCTTCAACATGTCGCCGGATTCAGGAAATGAACTTTGAGGGGGCGAAGGAGAGAGAGAGAGAGAGAGAGAGAGAGAGAGAGAGAGAGAGAGAGAGAGAGAGAGAGAGAGAGAGAGAGAGAGAGAGAGAGAGAGAGAGAGAGAGAAAAATTAAAAAGGCCGAAATAGGGATGGAAAATTAAAAAAAAAAAAAAACATATAACGCCAAGATTAAAGCCGCCAAAATGGATGAATAATAATCCAAGAGGAATGAGGAAAAGGGAGAACTCTTACCCTTAACGAAATAAGCTTAAAGAGGAGGAGGGAGTTGGTGAAAGCTGAAGGGAGCTGGCCAATTTTGCAATAGAAAGGATGGCCAACACATGTGGCTTAATGTGTGAAACAGTTTTGGGGTTGCATATGCTTATATCTATAAAAAAAAACCACAAAATTTTATATATATATTCTCTAAAGAAGAAATACAATGACGACAGACTCAATATACAAGGAATGTCAGAGTTCTACGGACGTGGAATGCCTGTAGACAAGGCACGCCAAAAGGAATGCAACGACCTTTTGTCTAAAAAGAATATAATGAAGACAAAAATATATATAGGCCAAAAACGGTGTTATGTAAACAAAGCTCGACATACAAGGACTGTCATAACCATTTTCTCAGTAGAAAAATTATACCAGAGTTCTTGTACAGACAATATATGCTAAGTCCTTCTCTATACAAGGACCACAATAACAACGACTCCTGTAGACAAGAGGTACCAGAGTTTCTCTACAGATAACGAAAGTAGAGTCCTTTTCTATACACAAGACCACAACAAGAACTACTACATTATACAAGGAATACCAGAGTTCTAGAGATGATGAATGCAAAGTCTTTCTTAATTCAAGGACCAATTCTGTATAGAAAAATTATACCCGAGTTCTTGTACAGACAATAAATGCTAAGTCCTTCTCTATACAAGGACCACAATAATAACGACTCCTGTAGACAAAAGGTACCAGAGTTCTTCGACAGATAACGAAAGTAGAGTCCTTTTCTATACACACCACAACAAGAACTACTACATTATACAAGGAATACCAGAGTTCTAGAGATGATGACTGCAAAGTCTTTCTTAATTCAAGGACCACGATAACAATTACTCCTTTAGACAAGGAATACCAGAGTTCTAGAGACGATGAATGCAAAGTCTCGTTTAATTCAAGGATCACAATAACAACTACTTCTTTAGACAAGGAATACCAGAGTTCTACAGACGACGAAAGCAAAGTCTTTCTTACTTCAAGGACCACAATAACAACTACTTCTTTAGACAAGGAATACCAGAGTTTTACAGACAACGAAAGCAAAGTCTTTCTTAATTCAAGGACCACAATAACAACTACTCCTTTAGACAAGGAATACCAGAGTTCCAGAGACGACGAAAGCAGTCTCTCTCAATTCAAGGATCACAATGACAATTACTCCTTTAGACAAGGAATACCTGAGTTCTTGTACAGACAATAAATGAAGAGTCCTTCTCAATACAAGAAATACCTCGATGACAGCTTCTAGAGAGACGGCTTGCCATCATAAATCGAATATCATCAATAATAATAATCAGAGAAGCAACCAAAGAAGAATAGCCTCTGACAAGGGGGCTGCGCAAGTTGAATAGACCATATGGTGGGATAGCCTAGGCTACTGCTACCGCTGCCAAAGACTAATAAAGTTGTATTTGTCACCTGCCTTTGCAATTATTATTATTATTATTATTATTATCATTATTTTGCTTATTTCTTCACAAATTCCCATTGGTTTTAGAAATACAAAGGTCCTAAAAAAGAAAGACAAGATGAAAAAATATGAAAAATGTAACAGTAAAGGGAAAATGAGAACAACAGACAAGAAGACTAATAGAAACTGAAAAGAAGAAGAAGAAGAAGACTAAAATCTAACAGGAAAATTAGGAGAAGAGGAAAAAACTTGACTAAAATTTAACAGAATATATTAGGAGAGAAGAAATGTCATTATTGAAAAGAAGAAGAAGAAGAAGAAGATGATTATATCTTTAACAGAAAATATGTAAACGAGACTAGGAAAAAAACGTCAATATTGAAAAGAAGAATAAGAAGACTCCGTGTTTTCCCCATAACAACGCTCATTATATTAGATCACAATAGGCGTGAGCGGTGCAAGTCTTTCCAGCTGTACCTCAGTCGAGAATGTGTTCCTCGTATACAAAATTACGACTAAACAAATAAATAAAATAAAATAAACAGCTGTGGCTTCTTGAGCAACACAACCTACAAATAAACATTCAAAGCGAAGACGCAATTCTCTTTCCCTCACTATAATATTTCCCTCCCTGCCATGCTCTTTCCCAGCGCTGGAACTGCTAGCTCTTTATCTCTCTCTCTCTTTCTCTCCTTCTTTTCCCTTCCTGGAATGCTCTTTCCCAGTGCTGGAACTGTTCGCTCTTTATCTCTCTCTCTCCTTTTCCCTTCCTGGAATGCTCTTTCCCAGTGCTGGAACTGTTCGTTCTTTACCTCTCTCTCCTTCTTTTCCCTTCCTGGAATGCTCTTTCCCAGTGCTGGAACTGTTCGCTCTTTATCTCTCTCTCCTTTTCCCTTCCTGGAATGCTCCTTCCCAGTGCTGGAACTATTCTTTCTTTCTCTGTTTCCTTCTTTTCCCTTCCTGGAATGCTCTTTCTAAGTGCTGGAACTGTTCGTTCTTTAACTCTCTCCTTTTCCCTTCCTGGAATGCTCTTTCCCAGTGATGAAACTGTTCTTTCTCTCTGTTTCCTTCTTTTCCCTTTCTGGAATGCTCTTTTCAAGTGCTGGAACTGTTCGCTCGTTATCTCTTTCTCTTACCTTTCCCTTCCAGGAAAGCTCTTTCCAAGTCTTCGAACTATTCGCTTTCTCTCTCCTTAATTTTCCCAAATGGAAAGTTCCTTCTCTTCCTTGGACGCTCTTTGCCCCTCTTAGAACAGATAGTTCTTATTCTTTCCCTCCTTTCCCAATGGAAAGATCTTTCTCTTTCTTCCCTGGAATACTCTTTCATCTCGGTTCCCTAAACTGGAATATTTTCTTAGTTTCCTTCCTGGAACATTTTTTCATACCATTTTCTCAAAAATCGGAAACTCCTCTCTCTCCCTACTCTTTCCTGGAATAGTCTTTCTCACTCTCCTTTCCTACTAGTGAAAAGCTTCCTTATCTTACCTTTCCTACTAGTGAAAAGCTTCTCTCTCTCTCTCTCTCTTCCCCTCCCTAGAATCCTCTTTCCTTTCCATTTCTCAAAACTGAAGTCTTTCTTTCTCTATTCCTTTATCTGTAATGCTCTATTTCTCTTCCTAATCTTTCTTGGAATACTCTTTCTCTCTCATATTGTAATCTTCAAATGTTCTTTTTCACATTCTGGAACTTCTAGTTCCCTCTCCATTCCTGAAATGCACTTTCTCTCCAGTTACCTATCTTGGAAACTTCTCTCTCTTCCCCTTCTGGAATTCTTCCGGTTCCCAATCTTGGAATCGTCTCTCTATTCCCCTTCTGGAATGCCCTTTTCTGGAATGCACTTACTCTCCAGTTCCCACTATTCCCCTTCTGGAAGGCACTTTCTCTCCAGTTCCCATTCTGGAATGCACTTTCCATTCAAGGAGTGCTCTTCTTTCACTCCATCCTCCTGGAATCCTCTTCTTTCTCCCTTATACTTCCTGGAACAAACTCTCTCTCTCTCAGGTCACCCAACAAAAGAGCGCTAATTTATATTTCCTTCCAAATCTTAGAAAGAACATGCTTCTCCATCTCTTTCCTCAAAAGCACTATCTTTCCCTTCCCACCTAGATCACTAGCCATCCTTCCCTTCCATTCCATTAATGTTGTATCTCTATTTCATGAAATGCTTTCTCTTGTTCCATCCTCTCTTTCTCTCCCTTTCCTGTAACTCTCTAAATCTCTTTCCCTCTCTCTTTCCATCCTGCAAACGTTCTTCCCCTCTCCATTCCCTTCTAGTCTCTTTTCTTCCCTCTCATTCCATTCTAGAACGCAACATTCTCTATTTCCCTCCTGGAAAACAACATTCTCCCTCCCTTCCCCCTCCTGGAAAGCTATACTTCCCCTCCATCCTCTCCTTTCCCACCTCCCTTCCAGAGACCTGCCTAATACTCGTGAGTTTCCGGTCCTTTCTTCCGCGGTGTCTGTGTGTACCAATCGCAAAACGATTCAACAAATAGCTGACCACGAGAATAGAGGACAACGAATACACACTGTTCAGTAATAATAATAATAATATTAATAAAAAATAATAGTAACGAAAATAATAATAATAATAATAATAATAATAATAATAACAATATTAATAATAATAATAATAATAATAACAACAACAATAACAATAACGATACTACTACTACTACTAATAATAATAATAACGATACTACTACCACTAATAATAATAATAATAATAATAATAATAATAATAAAAATAATAGTAACGAAAATAATAACAATAAACGTTATAGGTAGTAACGATTAAATTATGATGATAATAATAATAATAACAATAATAATAACAGTAATAACTATAAGCGTCATAGCAATATAATTTCTAGAAATATCAATAACAATAATGATTAATAATAATTAATAACACATTAATAAGCAAACAACCACACACACTTATGATATATACATAAAAAATTAATAATTAAACAAATACATCAATAAAATAAATATATAAACAAGTACATAAATAAATAAATAAGTAAACACGTAAGTAAGTTTGTAAATATACTCGACTGCCGTTCTAAAATCCGCGAGGGGACGTTGGGGGGCCATAAGGGGAGGGATGTTGAGGGAGATGGAGTTGGGGGGATATAATCAACAATATTTGTATTGGTGTTAAACGCGATTGGAACGAGTTTAAAGGTGATAATCCGAGAGAGAGAGAGAGAGAGAGAGAGAGAGAGAGAGAGAGAGAGAGAGAGAGAGAGAGAGAGAGAGAGAGAGAGAGAGAGACGAATATATCGAGAAAAGAAAGAGAAATAATAGAAAATAATACTTCAACAAAACGAAGATCTGTGGAACAGAAAATAAAACAATAAAAAAAGAGATAGACGAAGCAGACAATAAGAACAGAAAAAGAATAATAATAATAATACGAATAAACGAAAAAGAACATAAAAAAATCCAAAACAATAATAATAATAAAAGACAAACGATACAAATAGACGAAGAAGACAATAACATAAATAATAATAGTAAAGAGAGGAAATAAAAGAGAAGCGAAGAACAGACGAGGAAATAAAAAGTAATAAACCAAGAGACAAAAGAAGAGACGAAGAAAAACAATAATAAAAAGAAAAACAGACGTAGAAATCACAACTAAAAATAACTAAAAATAATAAATAAAACAAAGAAGAAAGAAAAATTAACATAATAATAAAAAACAATAAGAAAAACGTGAAATGCAAATATTGACGTAAATAAGAGACCAAAAACTATGTGAAATGTAAATACTGACGTAAATACGAGACCCAAAAGTATGTGAAATGTAAATACTGACGTAAATACGAGACCCAAAAGTATGTGAAATGTAAATACTGACGTAAATACGAGACCCAAAAGTATGTGAAATGTAAATACTGACGTAAATATGAGACCCAAAACTATGTGAAATGTAAATACTGACGTAAATACGAGACCCAAAACTATGTGAAATGTAAATACTGACGTAAATACGAGACCCAAAACTATGTGAAATGTAAATACTGACGTAAATACGAGACCCAAAACTATGTGAAATGTAAATACTGACGTAAATACGAGACCCAAAACTATGTGAAATGTAAATACTGACGTAAATAAGAGACCCAAAACTATGTGAAATGTAAATACTGACGTAAATAAGAGACCCAAAACTATGTGAAATGTAAATACTGACGTAAATACGAGACCCAAAACTATGTGAAATGTAAATACTGACGTAAATACGAGACTATGTGAAATGTAAATACTGACGTAAATACGAGACCCAAAACTATGTGAAATGTAAATACTGACGTAAATAAGAGACCCAAACTATGTGAAATGTAAATACTGCCGTAAGTACGAGACCCAAAACTATGTGAAATTCGTAGACTGTTCACGCGTCTTTAAGCTGGTCAAAGGATTATGAAATAGCAATTCACTTTAACAATATCTGGAGAGAGAGAGAGAGAGAGAGAGAGAGAGAGAGAGAGAGAGAGAGAGAGAGAGAGAGAGAGAGAGAGAGAGAGAGAGAGAGAGAGAGAGAGAGAGAGAGAGAGTGAGAGAGAGAGAGAGAGAGAGAGAGAGATTGATTCGTAGTGGCTTTTATGATTGGAGAAAAGAGAATAATGATTAAGAAAAATACAGCAATTTAAATTTATATATTTTGGGATATAGAATGAAGTAATCAGGCCAAGATAATGTCATCGGTTTTATGTCATGGACTCCTTTTTCTACTAAGGGCTAGAACTGTGCCTCCTTTCTAAGGGTTTTGGTAGTACAACCGCTACCCTAAGTGGATGTCCTTTTAAGCCTCAGACTGAGCGGGTCTCGAACCGACGACGTGACGAATCTGAGTCGGAAGCGTTACCATCTGGCTACAGTTATAATAATAATAATAATAATAATAATAATAATAATAATAATAATAATGTTTTGTTGTTGTTCCGGTTTTACGTCACGAACTCCCTTTTCTACTAAGGGCTAGAACGGTTGCCTTCTTGCAAAGGACTTGTTTTGGCAGCTGTAATCATTACCCTGAGTGCATGCCATTGCTAACCTCAGACTGTAACGGGGCGCGAACCCTCGACCTGACGCCTAAGAGTCGCGGACGCTACTACTTGAGCTACGGTGACTACTATAATAATAATAATAATAATAATAATAATAATAATAATAATAAATATGAACTTTTAAGCGTGTCCTCCACAACTACTCCTTAACTGCCGGGCCAAGTGTAATTTCCCTGAGTAAGACGACAAAAGAGAATCTTTAAATGATTGGAACAACTTGGTTAAAGAGCGAGACAAAGTGGTTACCGACCGTCATGGTAGAGTGCACATACACACATACAGACATACGCACACACACACCTTTTTACATTCATATATTATCACGTGGTTTTTTCGTTTTAACTTTAACACATTCTTTTATCTTTCGAGTGTAAACACACGCAAAAATGTTTTTACACACACGCGCGCACTCACGTGCATACACGCATGTATTTTTTTTTTTGCATTCTCTGTTTTTTGGTTTATCTATACATTATTTATAAAGTTTTCCTCAATTAAAGGAAACACATATAAACTCAAGATTTTTTTCAGCACACATACAAACACATTTTAACCTTAATAAATCATCGAAGTTTGTTTATTTCACAAATTTAAAAGTTATTTTTTTCTAGAGCAAACATACACACACACGTAGACACAAACATTCTATTTTTTGCACACTCATATTTCATCTTGATGTTACTGTTGTGATTTTTATACACACGCATGCGGTGTTAACAAGTCTTAACATTATTTTTACCTTTTTACATTAGAAAAAAAAACACACATGCACGCAAATAACACCGAACGCGCGTTTTATTTAAATGTATTCTTCTTAGTCCGTTATCTACACAAAAGTACTCACGCTTTTAACTTGTATATATTATCTATGTACGTTACATACAAGTACAAAAACATTAAAGGTTTTTCATATTAACTTATTGTGTGTACGCACACGCGTACACACAATTAAACGCTACATACACACCTATCTTTTAACACATACAAAAACGTTACATATACACAAAATCGCACACACACACATAAACGATTCACGCATACATACATAAAAGATACACACACACGTATTTTACACATAAAATCTACACACATTTCACACTTTTTTACACAAGTTTTGCGTTACTATGTAGCCTAAGTTACTTTAAGGCAGCTTTCACACCAACGTGGCACGTCGCATGTGCCACGTCAGTGGAAAACGAACATCCGGAAATATATGAAAGCTTTCACAAAGTGGTATGACACGTCCCATGCGCGCACGTGGCATGCCACGTGCTATATATATATATATATATATATATATATATATATATATATATATATATATTATATATATATATATATATATATATATATTATATATGTGTGTGTGTGTGTGTGTGTGTGTGTGTGTCAAAAGAATTGCATCAACGGGAAGACTTAATTATGAGTAAAATACTTGCAAATGCGGAAATTACGTTTGACTTACATTCTTAATACAAGGTAATTAGGTGTAATTAAAACTAGACTGGAACACTTCTAGCTGGAATACGGCACAATTCCTGCTGGAATCCAGCAAATAAGAGAGTCTAATATTAAATGCTTAAAATGCTGACGCAATTTTTTTTTCCGAAACCAGATGTAAAATAAAAAAAAAAAATAGAATTTTAATGCCTATCCCTATATACAAAAGCCAGAATTCCCTTTATAAGAGGGAGTGGCTGAGTCAAAGCAATAAAGTTGACTCTGTCGGAGGAAAATCCAACCGATTCCATTAAAAAAAAAAAATCCTGGAAATCCATAAATAACACCAAACCTAAACATTCTCATGATATTATATCAGTTACATGAAAAATAAACGAGCAAATAAGATTCAAACTAAAAAAAAAAATATTCAAATTAATATAAAAATTAAAACAGCTATTTGAAAACAAGGTGAGGAATAACTTAAAATTTTTCAGTGAAAGTCACAGATCTCTGAAGACCACCGCAGAGCGTTAGGAAAGGTACCCCCAGCCTTAATTCCCCGGCTCCCTGTGTATGGCCAACCCCATTATGGGGGTTAACAGTGACACATGTCAAAAAGGTGGGGAAAAGCCCCCTGTCAGGCGAGTTCCTTTGGGTGGGGCGGCAGGGGATAGCCCTCTGTTGAGGGCCACTCCCATGATATAAAATAAGAGTCGTGGACCAAAACAAGATTCCTGGATAGACATAGCAAGCCACGGGTGGAAAAGTAACCAAAAGACGAGTCATGAATGACAGATCTTCAGACTGACAGATTTCGGTCTATCAGGCGTCGGGAGAGACGAAAAAGAAAGAAAAAAAAATGAAATAATGTGCAAAGATTAAAAATAGCCAGACAAATATATTCAGAAGAGATTAAGTTTCCAAGGAAACTACAACTATTATAACTACAATTTTTGTTTGACGCGACTACTTCTACTACTACTGATATTACTACTATTACTACAACTACTGAGTATTACGCAAACTATTGAAATCTGTTAATGATACAATTACTATTACTATTATAACTGCTTTTATCGTTACTACTGCTACTATTACTACTACTACTACTACTATTACAACCGAGTGTATGTTATACAGAATATAAAACACTTCTAATGATACTATTACTACTCTTTCATTCACTACTAAAACTACTGCTTTTCATTGATCAAACTACAACTACTACTGCTTCTATTATTATTTACATGAGCCATAGAAATTTGCTCCTGTTACGAGTACAGCTTTTACTCTCACTATTAAAACTGCAACCAAAGCAACTATCATCACCGCTGCTACTACTACTACTACTGTAACTTCGCTACCACTTTCATTATTCTTACTACTATAACAATAGTGTTGCTATCGCTACTACTAGTGCTGAAACTACTGCTCTTACTACTACTACTATTATCGCTTAACATCTTTCATTTTCACTACTACTACAAACACTGATATCGCTACTATTATTACTAAAACTATTACTGTCGCTACCGAATCTATAACTACTACTACCGCCGGTACTGCTATTACTGCTAACACTATTTTATCGTTACTTATACTACATGTAAACCTATTGCCATTACTACTACTACTACAATTATAGTTCGTGCTACTATTATCATTATTATTACTAATTTATCCTAGCTCGAACAGATTACCGGTATGGTATTCAAGGTTCTTTGCTTTGAAACAACAGCAGCTACTACTGCTACTACTACTACTAAAAAAATAATATTAATAATAATAATAATAATAATAATAATACTAATACGTTCCGAACTCATTTCCGGAACTTAATAAAGATCAAAGGAACCGCCTTTGAAGAAATGTGAAAAATAATAAAAATAAATGAATAAGTAAATATATAATTAAGTGAAAATTACCAGGTTAACGAACCACTTTGTTAAAGGCGAAAGTTAAGAATGCAAAAGAAATGGACAATAAAAGATAAAAAAAGGATAATAAAAAAAAGGTTAATATATATATATATATATATATATATATATATATATATATATATATATATATATATATATATATATATATATATTTATGAATTCTTCATATCCGGGACAGACTGAAATGAGTCTCGTATGTGACATCGGGACAGGCGAAGAATATTGCCTCCATCGAGCTGGGGCATGAAGAAACATGGGGCAAAAATAAAGAGATATGAGGAGTGTTGCGACTCGTCAGATGTCAAGGGATAATAAGAGATGTGTAACTTTTACGTATTTATAGAAAAGGATCAGTAACTGAAGGAAAGACTTCACATCGAGCAGTCCAGAACATTCCTATTTGGTCTAAAGACCTTCAGCTGTAGTATCGCAACGGGCGGTTGATGCCATGGATCAACCTGCTACATAATACAGCCCCAGACACACATGTGTATGTATCTCGCATGTATGTGTTTTCGTGTTCAGCGCCTTAGATACATATGGCTCAAACTAGCAAAAATTATAAATAACATTTTGTGTAAAATACAGAATTTATGTACATGTAAAAAGCTCAAAAAGGCTTTTGATTAAACGAACAAAAAAGTTATAAACCTTAACCTATTTTATCTAACCTAACCTAGTCCAGATAACATGTTTATAGTACTAAAACCATTCAATATAATTGCTTCTATTTCGTGTGAAGTGACTACCGATTCATTTATCCATTTATTAAATTTATTCGGGGGTTTAGGAAGGGCGTAGAGATTGAATCCCCAGGCTCCAACTTCTGTGTCCACCCCCATATGAATGGGGATTGACAGTGGCACATAAAAAGGCAAATAAAACAACAACAGCAAGAACATTATATCTTTATTCCTTTGATAAACTAAACAAACACACTATATTCACATTCAGATAGGTTAGGTTAAGAAGAAAAATACTTAGGGAACTTCTACTAACTGATAACTTTGTAACTTAAAATAATATTGTTCAAGTGATTTAATACACACATACGTATATATATATATATATATATATATATATATATATATATATATATATATATATATATATATATATATATATATATATATATATATATATATATATATATATATATATATATATATATATATATAATATATATATATATATATATATATATATATATATATATATATAATATATATATATATATATATATATATATATATATATATATATATATATATATATATATATATATATATATATATATATATATATATATATATATATATATATATGTGTGTGTGTGTGTGTGTGTGTGTGTGTGTGTGTGTGTGTGAAATAATCAATTTTCTTCAATGCTTGAAAAACGGCTTAAAAAACTTTTATAAATCTACGTTCACAGTAATGATGGGAACCATGAATACTCCATAACGGTCCTAAAAGACGGCAAAATGGAGCGGAACGAGGGGACTGAAATAACTTCAAAAAATATTAAAGTTTCTTAATATATGCGTTGTGTAAAAAAGTGTCCAAAAATACCTCTTGTGTGTCTTAAAAGTCGACGAATTGATGCAGAACGAGGGATCTAAGATACCTATCTGCCCGCGGAGAGCCACGGGATACGAGGGGGTTCAGGAGGGAAAGCTCCAACCAGATAATTATAATGGGTGTATGCCTTGACTAGGCCAATCCCTTGCGTATACAGTACCGGGTAAATTTATTGGCATAATGCTCTTAATACACGATAAAAAAAATATTATTTTAAGTCACTGTCTCACGAAAACCCCTCAGGAGCTCAGTGATAGAGCACGCGAGTTGGAAAATGACTAATAAAGATTCGATTACATAGAAGGCCGTTAGGAAAGGCATCCAGCCGTAATTCCCCAGCTCCTACCTGTGTCCACCCTCATTCGAATTGGGACTAATGACACAAAGTGATGAAAAACTATTAACCTGACCTGACCTAAGTCAACGTAGAAGTTTGATTTATATAATCAAGCATAAATTGCGTTTACGGGAATATGTAATTTATATATAATGGAAAAACGCCGATGAAAATATTCATTCATTGCTTATTTTTTTCGTTCCTGACAAAAAAAAAACGTGAAAAAATTATAAAAGTATATTTTTTGAACATTGACGCTAGAGTTATATTATGTAAATATAATTATAAATACTGAGAATTGGAGAATTACTCTGGCTAGGGAGACACACGTATTCTGATCTGGTCAGTTTTATTACGTAACTATCCAGAATATGGAACAGAATCCAGAATAGGATTAACAAGAGTATTAGACAGAGTGGCTAAATGTAAAAATAAAATATATGTATTCTGGTAAAATATTGAAGAATCAATGAAAAATATGAGTCTGATGGCTAGTTGTACTATGTAAAAAAATATATTTTTCAGTTGAGATACTCAGACCAGAGTAGAGAGAAAAGATACTTGGAGCAAAGTAAAAATAATTTACATGAATTTTGAGACCTAAAATTATCCAGTAGAAAACAATTATTTTCAGTAAAAGTATTTACAGTAACTGAGATTGTACATGAGTTTGTAAAATATTTGGATTATGTAATAATTATCTCCCCATAAAGATACTTGGAGTAGAGATAATTCCTCCGTGTTTGTGGCCATATCTCATGAAGTAAATATCTTTTTGTAAAGATACTTAGAAAACAATAAAGATAATATCTCTTTTTAGGTCTAGTTTCATCACACAAAGATATATTTCTGAATAAAGGAAATATATCTCTGTAAAGATACTTAAGGCAGAAGAAAGATAGTTATCTTAATTTCAGGTATCGCTTAATCGTGTAAAAATGTAACTTTTTGTAAAGATTCCAGTAAAAATATATATCTTTTTATAAAGATACTTAGGGCAGAATAAAGATACTTTACCTTAGTTTGAGGCATCGTTTCATCGTGTAAAAATATATATTTTTGTAAAGATACTTAGGGCAGAATAAAGATAAGTTTCTTAATTTGAGGCATAGTCTAATCATGTAAAAATATATATCTTTTTATAAAGATACTTAGGGCAGAATAAATATAATCTACCTCAGTTTGAGGCATCGTCTAATTGTGTAAAAATATATCTTTTTTTGTAAAGATACTTAGGGCAGAGTAAAGATAAGTATCTTAATTTGAGGCATAGTCTAATCATGTAAAAATATATATCTTTTTATCAAGATACTTGGGTCAGAATAAAGATACTCTACCTCAGTTTGAGGCATCGTCTAATCGTGTAAAAATTTATCTTTTTTGTACAGATACTTAGGGCAGAGTAAAGATAAGTATCTTAAATTGAGACATAGTCTAATCATGTAAAAATATATATCTTTTTATAAAGATACTTGAGTCAGAATAAAGATACTCTACCTCAATTTGAGGCATCGTCTAATCGTGTAAAAATATATCTTTTTTGTAAAGATACTTATGGCAGAGTAAAGATAAGTATCTTAATTTGAGGCATAGTCTAATCATGTAAAAATATATATCTTTTTATAAAGATACTTGGGTCAGAATAAAGATACTCTATCTCAGTTTGAGGCATCGTCTAATCGTGTAAAAATATATCTTTTTTGTAAAGATACTTAGGGCAGAATAAAGATAAGTATCTTAATTTGAGGCATAGTCTAATCATGTAAAAACATATATCTTTTTATAAAGATACTTGGGTCAGAGTAAAGATACTCTACCTCAGTTTGAGGCATCGTTTCATCGTGTAAAAATATATCTTTTTTGTAAAGATACTTAGGACAGAATAAAGATAAGTATCTTAATTTGAGGCATAGTCTAATCATGTAAAAATATACCTTTTTATAAAGATACTTGGGTCAGAGTAAAGATACTCGACCTCAGTTTGAGGCATCGTTTCATCGTGTAAAAATATATCTTTTTTGTAAAGATAATAAATGCTGCAAAGAGAGAATTTATTTGCCTTTCATTTGTGGTTTAATCAACGGGAAAATTATTGCATTCAGACGAAATGCTAAGAATAAAGAGAATTTATCAGAATTTAAGACATAAATAAGTCCCAAATTCTGGAAAAATGCTAAAAGTAGAATACCGTGAATTTATGTCAATCTACAAGAAATTCTGGGAAAGATTTCCAGATTAGAATAATGAGTATTTAACTGACAATAAGACAAGCTTGGAGTCTACAACAAAGTCTGGGAAATACTCCCAGTTATAAATAATGAGAATTTATATGACAATAAGGCAGGGCTACAATTTTCATAAAATTTTGGAGAAAATGCTCACAGATTTGAATAATAAGAATTTATCTGACAAGAAGACAGGGGTACAATTTACAAGAAATTTGAGAAAATTCTCTCAGATTAGAATAATGAGAATTTATCTGACAATAAGGCAGGATTACAATATACAAGAAATTCTCGGAAAAATTCCCAAAATAGAATGAGAATTTATCTAACAGTAAGGCAAGGTTAAATATCTACAAGAAATTCTGGAAAAAAACTCCAAAATAAAATAATGAGAATTTATCTGACAATATACAAGATACTCTGAGGAAAATTCTCTCAGATGAGATATATTTATTTGAATCTTGGCTCGGAGAAATTATGTTTTAGAAAAATACCAGGCGCAAAACTAATTCTGAGTGTGTGTGTGTGTGTGTGTGGTGTCATGTATGAAAACCCAAATAAACTGATAAGATAAAAAATATTCTTAAAATGAAATAATGAATAATAATAATAATAATAATAACAATAATAATAACAAAACCTTGTAACAATATAATAAAAGGCTTTTGATTTATATAAATCCAAAAAACTATTTAACAATAAATAATAATAATAATAATAATAATAATAATAATAATAATAAAAGTAATTCTTTGAATAACAGAAAAACATTAAAATTATTGTCCATTAAAACGCAACATATATCGAAAAACTACAGTCGATAATATAAATATAAGCACTTAATATTATAATAAAAATAATATATAATTCCATTTCATCTTTCTATAAAATAAAAATACGCAAATTATAAAATACAAATCACAGCATCACTGTCCCCGGCAGGAAAAATAAACACACTCATGTGTTTTTAAAAAGTTATACTAAATAACAAAAGTATCTTTAAAATTCAATTCTGTCTTTATATATAATACACAAAATAAAAATACGCAAATTATAATATAGACATCAGAACATTATCTGACCCCCCCCCAGCAGGTATCAGAACTTCCTTCATGTGTTTCTAAAATAGTTAATTTAATATATCTAGAGTAGTCTTTAAAATTCCATTCAATATTATATATAACATAAAAAACACGTAATTCATAAAATACACATCAGAAAATCATCTGTTCCTTCCCCCACAGGTAAAACAAACACACATTCAAGTGTTTAAAAAACACTTAATATAACAAACACTATGTCATTCAATCTCTACATAAAATAAAAAAAATTAATACGCATTTTATAAAACACATCAAAACATCATCTGCTCCCCAGTAGGCATGAGAACCACCTACAGGTTCTTCATAATAATGTAATGTGTGACAGGGCGTCCTTCCCTTGAGACACGTCCCTTCAGGTGAACCACGAGCCCAGAAGAGTTGACACAGGAGTGTTTACCTGCGCACCTGTTCGGATGTCCCAGGGCCTTCTCACCTGTCTACACACCCACCCATGTGTAACACTTCATACCGCCCACGGCCAACCGACACCCTTGTCTGTCTTTCACCCTTGTTGATCATTTAAACCTCTTCCCCCCCTTTTTTTATTTATCCCCCCTTTTTTGGCTTTCCTTTCATCAATTAATTGGCGATCAATTTCCCTTGTACAAGTCTCTCTCTGTTTTTTTTAATTAATCAATAAATTGATTAGATATCCAAATAGTTGTGATGCTTAAATAAACATGAACGAATTTAAATAGAATTTGGTTTCCTTTTCTCTTTCAGTTCCATTAATCAATAAAATGATTAAACATTCAAAGTAATTATGATGATTAAACAAATATGAACTAAATGATATGGAAATGGTTTATCTGTTTGTCTTTTGGTTCATTCTCTCTCTACCAATTATTACTTTTTATTTTCTTCCAGCAATTAAATTCTAAAATAGAGAGAAAAATACTGATAATTATATATAAAAATGAACTGAATGATATGGTAACTGCTTCGTCAGCGTTTCTTCAAATTATTCATTATTATTCATTTTCCCTCTTTCAATTCATTTCTTATTGCATTTCTTGAAGGACTAACCGAATAAATGAATAATTGATAAACAAATACAGGAAGAATAACATAATAAAACAAGATAATAAGAGTAAATTACAATTAATTGATATTCTGGTTGCTCTGTCTACACAACCTGATTCTCTCTCTCTCTCTCTCTCCCTTGCTAATTCCCATTTTCGGTTGTGAAATATATATTAAATTCCAAGAATTCTCAAGACTGTTCAATACAATAAAAACATTTTTAGAATTCCATTTACCCTGGAACAAATTATAAAAATAAAAATACGCCTTTTATTCCTTAGGAGCAATCGAGGTATATTAGCTTCAGGTGAATGTATGCTTTGACTCGGCAAGCCTCTTACCAGAAAGACTGCGGCCATTGTATATGTATGTATGCTTTGTAAATATAACTCAAAGAATAATCTTGTTACTTTGGCCCAATTTCTTAAACAGTGTAAACCTAGGATACCATATTGTTAGTTAGCTAGACACACACAAATGAATTTCATAAACGCATCTGACGCGGTTCTGTGTATGGTTAGGATGTTAGCTAGACACACAAATGGATTTCATAAACGCTTCTGACGAGGTTCTGTGTATTGTTAGGATCCCTTGCGGGATCCTAGCCATACACAGGACCGCGTCAGATGCGCTTATGAAATCCATTTGTGTGTCTAGCTAACTAACAATATGGTATCCTAGGTTTACACTGTTTAAGAACTCGGGCTTTTGTCCATAATGTTCTGGTCTTAAAATTCTTTTGCTATTAAGACTATGAAATTAACAATGAAAATATTGCTTGCCTGGCTAAGGTTAGATCACAGGAGGTTAAATTCGATGGTTTTAATTTAGATGTCACGAATATGCAAACAACAACAGCTATAGATCAGAATATAGGCAGGTTTTCAGGTTAGGTTATTCTCTAAGGTTAAAGTGTACAACTTAACAATATGCAATCAAGGACAGACCAAAAGATGAAAATATATGCCCGTGGAAAAGTTAGGTTAAATGTAATGGTTTTACTTGACAAACATTATGCATGCTTAGGGGGTATATATATATATATATATATATATATATATATATATATATATATATATATATATATATATATATATGGATCACAAACGATTTTGCGGGCATTTACGTACATTGGTTAGGTTAAAATGGGTGGTTAATGTTATCATATGTACTAATATATATGGATATGTACATACGCATGAGGCTAGGTTAGGTCAAAATAAGTGGTTTTGTTTACATATTACCAGGGCAATTTTCTTCCCTGTCCCGGTGTCACACTCATATTAAAAAAAGCCTTGAAAATGGGCACACAGCTTAGGGCATCCGTAGGAGCACATGTTAGGGTAAATTAGGTTAGGTTAAGTTTCTAATATCGAATCTAAGAGCATAGTGTTTTTTTTTCTTCAGTGGTACTCTTAAATATCTCTCTCTCTCTCTCTCTCTCTCTCTCTTTTTTAGTGTGACACCGGGACAGGCAGATATTGCCCTCATCAATAAAGGCCCGGGCACGAGAAAATACCAAGACGAAGGAAAAGAAAAAGGTTACGGACAAGGCAGAGATGAGGCAATGTCACACAAAGGAAAACGACAGATATATTGTTCAATATTATCTTAAGAAATATTGAATAAATGTTAGCAGACATAACCCATCACGTAAATATATAAAGGTCAGGATTATATTTGTTTTGTGTGTGTAAATTAATAAAATCTTCAAACTATTGAAGTATTTAATACTTTGTATATTAGAGCAAATTCTAGGTGAAAATATTCCAAGACTAATATTAAACATAATTCTCATTTTCTGCAAGGCATTCTCTCGTTTCATATATATATATATATATATATATATATATATATATATATATATATATATATATATATATATATATATATATATATATATATATATATATATATATATATATATATATATATATATATATATTTAAGCAGAGAATTATATACGACATAGTATTTTTGAACTGTGTATGCATTTAAATAGTTATGAGAAAAAAAAACCTTTTATAGTATCTTAATAGTTTAATGTACTTTTCTCATGAGTTTTTGAACAAGCGATAATAATATTTTATTAATATCCTTAATCGTATTTTTATATAATAATCGATAAAAATATTCTAGTTAAAAGGCACGAATACAAGAAATACATTATAAACAATTTTACAATTGTAAACAATTTTTACCTTTGCAAACAGTTTTTACAATTGTAAACAATTTTTACAATCGTAAAGAACCTTTGCAATCGTAAACAACTATATAAGATTTTTACAACCGTATTTTTTTTTAAATGTAAACACTTTTTACAATTGTAAACAATTATAAACTTTTACAATAGAGTGTGTAAACAAAAACAAACCACGTGACTTGGAATACTTACAAGACTCACCTCCATGGCTGTCGACATCACTTAATTAAACAAAACTCAATTTTTAGATTTTCCTGAAGGAGCAGGGAACACACAAGTCCTGCTCACTTAAGCACTGCTCATTGAGCAATTCAAAACCCCCCCAATATATACAAAAATCACTAAACAAACACTTCTAACAAAACCCCAAAAATATTAAATCTTCACGAAACCTTGACCAAGAACACTATTTTCCCCCAAATCACACAAAAAAACGAATATACAAAATACCGTGAAAACAAAAACGTGTTTTTTTTTAATCCCCAATATACACAAGGTTTAAAATCGAGTTTTTTTTTCAAACTCAAACACACAAAATTAGTGTCCATCAAAAACGGGGGCACTTGAATATTATCACAGGGTGTTTAAGAGAGGCTTCCGCGTGTGGGTGCACTGCCTTACTGGTCGGTTATAAATGCCTGGGCCCGCTAGCGCGCCTTGGCCCGCTAGCGGTGTTGCGCGGGGGGGCTCTCTAGCGGCAAATCCCCATAGGCTCCTCCCGAGACAATGGTGACTCCGCCTACAAACCACCCGCTGGGCCAATCAACGACCTTTGCAGCTTAGACAGGTGGAGTTTACGAGGCCGCGGGGGCTGGACAAGGGCTAAAATGGGTAGGGACTTGGAGGGTGAACAGCTCCTCCTTCAGTGCACACGCTCGCATCCATCAGGTGTGAGTACGCACACGCGAATATAGAAATAAATAGGTGGGGTATCGCATTGCGAAGCTTAAACAGGTGGACCTCACGAAACTGTGGAGGCTGGTCAAGGGCTTCAGATAGGTAGGGGCTTGGAGGCTTCAAATAGAGGCTTCGAGCTACTCCTTCACTGCGCACGAACAAACATTCACGACTGAGCACGCACACGCCAATAAATAACCACGCAAGTATAGTCAATGGCAGTTTTTATATTGCTAGTGATTGACTGATCATGTGATATAAAAGCCATTTTTTTTTCCATTCAGCAACTTAGCTTATGCTCTGCTGTTTTATATGAGAGAAAGAAACACTATTTATTGTAATAATAAAATAAACATCAATAACACTTATAATAATGATAATAATAATAATAATAATAATAATAATAATAATAATAATAATAATAAGAAGAAGAAGAAGAGGGATGAGAAAATAATGATGAAGAAACAGACTCGAGAAGAAAAGGAATAACAAAAAGATTAAAAGACGAAGAAGAAAGAAAAGAATATGAAGAGGAGGAGGGAGAAATGGAAGAAGATGAAAAGACACTATTTAAAGGAAACAGAAAAAAGAAATAAATAGGCAGAAGAAGAAAAAACACATACATGCAAACATAAGAAAAGAGAACACAGCAACATACCTACTGGCACACACGAGGCAGCTTCAGTTTTGACTGAAGATCTCGGCAAATCAGACATATTCTATTCTACTCTATTTTTTTTTTTAATGCAATCACCATATTTTTTTAATTAAAGATTTAAAGTATTTAAACGTTGCAATTAAATATACTAAACATAAACAAGGAAATAGAGTAATTAATAATAATTATGATAATTACCCAAAATAATAATTATCATTTATTCTCATTTATCTTTAAGCAATTAAATACTAATTATCATTAACTTTCCTCTTAGGACGAGTTTTTGACTTAATCCAGTCACTTGGGGATCAAACCAGTTCCAGCTGGTGCCGGTCTGTAGCCCGGATTAAGGGAGGGGATGCATGTGAGGGAGGCAATCAGGCTGTGAAAACTTGAGGGTAAAGCAACACTAGTCTTCCTGAAGCTAAATGTGGAAAAACAGCAACCCTATGTGAACAGAGGAAAATATACCAATAAGGAGGACTGAAAGAGGGTTGATGTCAAGAAAGGCACCTGGCTGTAAAACTTTGAGGGAGAACCAATGCTAGTCTCCAAGAGTACCTCGAGTATAACATATAGTCGACATAATCACATTACAGAGAGAGAGAGAGTGGTTTAGAACTAGAGAGATAGAGAAAGAGAGAGAGAATAACTACCGATAGAGGAAAAAAAATACCGGAGTTTGAGTTAACTTATTAACCTAACCTAACCTAAAGTGTAAAAAATAGTACCTGTACATGTGTAAGTGTGAATTTTATATAAAATAATCTGGAATTGGGTGGATATTATCCAAATGAAGAAATGAGGAAGTATTACCCATAGTTTCTATCTCTCTCTCTCTCTCTCTCTCTCCATTTTAATTTAGCTTTCCATGGGGTGGGTAGCAATACTACCTCCATCGCGTTCCCCTATGTATCATTAAATCGACTAAATGGGGCGGAGCAAGAGGACTGGGAATCCCCTACTTTGTATTTTCCTCCCGTAGAGAGTCAAGGTTTTGCTTTGACTTGGCCACCCTCTTATAAGGTAGCTTATGGTTCTAGTATCTAGATAAAGAGAATAAAATCATCAGTTAAGTTCAAAAGAACTTTTAAGAACATAAGAATAGAGGACACTGCAACATGCCTACTGGCACACACATAAGAACATAAGAATAGAGGACACTGCAACATGCCTACTGGCACACACGAGGCAGCTCCATTTTTGAATGGTATTTTCAGCATGTCTAACCTATTCTATTCTACTCTACTTATTTATTCTATTTTTCTTTTTATGATTTTTCTAATAAGCACTAACCTATTCATACCCACCCTACCTCTGTCATATGTCTATCTAATCTACATTTAAAGGTGTCTAAGGTATTGGCATTTACTATCCTACTAGAAAGCTTGTTCCATGCATCAGCTACTCTATTACCAAACCAATTTTTACCAGTTTCCCTTCTGAACCTAAATTTATCAAGCTTAAATCCATTATTACGAGTTCTGGTTTGATCATGAATTTTTAAAACTTTATTAATATCTCCCTTGTTAATCCCTTTAAACCATTTATACACTTCAATCATATCCCCCCTAACTCTTCGCCTCTCTAGAGAATGTAGATTAAGTTTTTTTAATCTGTCCTCATATGGTAGATTTCTGATATTGTGTATCATCTTGGTCATTCTTCGCTGCACTCTCTCCAAGGATTCAATTTCCATTCTATAATAGGGTGACCAGAATTGCACAGCATAATCTAAATGGGGCCTAACTAATGCAAGATAGAGCTTTTACTAAACTTTTACTAAACTCTAACCTATTCTATCTTCGACAGAGTGATTGAATGAACTGGCTCTTGGCAATTGGGTGTGAATTAACTCGACCATCCCCTACACGGGATATTGTGGCAATATATGTATGTATTTATGTATGTATATGTATGTATGTATGTATATGAATGCATGTATGTATGTATATATATGTATGTATGTATTTGTCCGTGGTCGTAGCAAGGACAGCAGTGACTTTTGTCATAAGAACATAAGAATAGAGAACAATGCAACATGCCTACTGGCACACACGAGGCAGCTCATCTGCTAACTCCTGCAACTTCAGCAGGTGTAAGGTCTAGAAGAGTGGAAAATGGCAAGCCATTTGCTAAACTGAATTAGTACCAGATGGCCGATTCCCATATTGCACATTCCCATAATACCGATTCCCAAATAGCCAACTCGTATTCAAAGCAATGTAACTATCAACCATCTAACCTAACCTGACCAAAACCAATCCCTGAATCACCCGTGTGTACTATACTAATAAAAAAAACTCAGATTATAAGGGTGTAGGCAATATTGGAAATTGGTAATATGGGATCGGTGATTTTGGAATCGGCAATTCTGGAATCAGCAATATGGGAATTGGCACTTTTGGAATCGGCAATTTTGGAATTGGCAATTTTGGAATCAGCAATATGGGAATTGGCAATTTTGGAATAGGCAATATGGGAATTTGCAATTTTGGAATCGGCAATTTGGAGTTTAAATAAGCACCTACCCACAGCAAAGGGCGATGGAGTCGATCCAATTATTATAATTGCAACATCTGTAACGAGTTGATAATGGTCAAACCTGACTTCTGAACGGGGAATTACATATTACTTAATAGCTGCCTAACTCTTCTTCACTATTGAATACTACTATTTGCACTTCTATAATCCTTATCTCTCATTCTTCATCAGCAACAAAAACAACAACACTATGAAAACAAACAAGGAAAGTACACAACTTTTGGATCTTTATCTCTTATTCTTAAACAACAAATACAACAAAAACAAAAAAGAATAATACAACCCTTTATATAGTGGATCATTTTTATCTTGCATTCTCCAACAACAACAACAACAATAACAGCACTAAAAACAAACAAGAAAATGACATCTCTCACGGTGTAATTTCAAAACAACAACAATAACAACGTTTCCTCTGAAAAAAAAAAAACTTTTAAGAAGGTGATTGTTCTGGTTTTACGTCACGGACTCCATTTTTAACCAAGGGCTAGGACGGTTGCCTTCTTGCGAAGGACTTGTTTTGGCAGATGCAATCGTTACCCTGAGTACATGCCCTTGCTAACCTCAGACCGTGACGGGGCGCGAACGCTCGACCTGACGCCTCAGAGTCGCGGACGCTACCGCTTGAGCCACGGTGACTATAATCTGAAGTCTAAAACAATTGTAATCACTTGAAAAGGTTTACAATGCCAATTATGATATCAACAAACGTTTTAATTGTACCACATTGAAGACAGGCATTTGGAACACATGTTTATCAAATTCACTTAGAGGTCCGTTTTTGCTGGGGGCGATTATCGCTCAACGATAATCGTTCGTGGTTCAACGATGATCGTCAAACGATTGTCTAGAGCACTAATTATTTTTGTTTTGCTGGGTGCGATTATCGCTCAACGATGATCGTTCATGGTTCGACGATGATCGTCAAACGATTGTCTAGAGCACTAATTCTTTTATTTTGAATGGGGTAGTCGCTCGAAGCAAAACAGCCCCATTCAAAAACTAAGAAATAGTGCTCTAGACAATCGTTTGACGATCATCGTTGAACCATGAACGATCATCGTTGAGCGATAATCGCACCCAGCAAAACAAAACAAAGAATTAGTGCTCTAGACAATCGCTTGACGATCGTCGTTGAGCGATAATCGCACCCAGCGAATGCTATTGTTTATAAATTGGTAGAAAGCTTCGCTCGAAGCAATATAGCCCCATTCAAAAACAAAGAATTAGTGCTCTAGACAATCGTTTGACGATCATCGTTATGCGATAATCGCACCCAGCAAAACAAAACAAAAAGAATTAGAGCTCTAAACAATCGTCTGACGATCATCGTTGAGTCAAGAACGATAATCGTTGAGCGATAATCGCACCCAGCAAAACGTACTTTGAACAAGAACTATTGCTATTGTTTATATATATATTGGTAGAAAGCGTAAACAAATACAAATAAAATTCGTTCAAACAACAGCTCTTATTATGATTTGTTTATGTTTTACTGGAGAGAGTATTTATAAACAGGTACATATTATATATGTATGTACCTTTACATAAATGCAAGTAAATAAATAACATACATAAAAAGAACTTAAAAGAACTGAATTCTGCTTGTGGGTATATATGTATGTGACAATGTATGTATGCATGTGTGTATGTATGTATGCATGTATTAGTGTGTGTATGTATATATGTATGTGAAAATTTATGCATATGTCTTATGTTCTTATGTTCTTATGTGATTACCTAATTGTGTTTACGGGAAAGAGCCCAAAGCTCGTATCTTCCCGTCTCCTGATCGGTTCCATTTTATACTTAGTGATACTTATTATACCTGTCCTTAAAACTATGGTATGTATGTATTAGTGTATGTATGTATCCATGTATGTATGTATGTATGTATGTATGCATGTATATATGTATGTATGTATTCATGTATATATGTATGTATGTATGCATGTCGATGTATATATATATGTATGTATTTATGTGCAAATGTATGTAAATAAATACACACAATAACTAGGATCACCTCTAGATGCACGAAGTACTCAATACTCTGTGTGTGTGCATGTGCGTGTATAAGTGCACACTTGAATGCGTGCGTGGGCAGTCCGCCCGCAGTCAAACACGTTCTGCCCAGGAACACATCCCAGTTCAAACAAGCACTCTAACAAGCGCTCAAGCACGTGTAATGACCTCTAATGATTGTTGGCCTGTTCGCTTAACAATCCCCCCCCCCAACTCTAATGACCTCTGCTAAACATAGCTTATAGAAGATACTTAGCTAACTTTCTCCAGTTGTGAGTGCAGGCGTGTGTGTGTTTGAATGCATATGTGTGTGTGTGTGTGTGTGTGTTTGAATGCATATGTGTGAGCATATATATATATATATATATATATATATATATATATATATATATATATATATATATATATATTATACTGAAGATGAATAAAATGTACTCGCAAGCACCAGAAACTCCATACTCTCGTATCTCATTACCATACGACAAGTCTTGTAGCCAATCAAAACAAAATTATGTTACGTAATGTTGGGTATTTGGCGCGCATACGCGCAACAGCATCTTCGCATACCCACTTTCTTACGCAAATGGTAATTATGGGGGTCGGAGCCCCTTCTTCGTTACCCAAACTTCCACGGGGTACTGAAAGTTAAGTTTTGCAAAACTCAAATAAAAATGAAATCAACACACACACATGCACACACACACACACACACACACACACACACACACACACACACACACATATATATATAATATATATATATATATATATATATATATATATATATATATATATATATATATATATATATATATGGAAGGAAAAGACCATTAAATAAAACAACGAATATATATATATATATATATATATATATATATATATATATATATATATATATATATATATATATATATATATATATATATATATATATATAAAGTACTTATTAAGTTCGTGACCTAAGCTGGTCACGAAATTAATAAGTACTTTATATATATATATATATATATATATATATATATATATATATATATATATATATATATATATATATATATATATATATATATTTATATATATTCGTTGTTTTATTTAATGGGCTTTTCCTTCCATTTTAGACTGTATGTTAACAGTTTAGTTATATATTATATATATATATATATATATATATATATATATATATATATATATATATATATATATATATATATATATA
>JAXCGZ010015640.1:5000-12500 GCA_037179515.1 Halocaridina rubra | reverse complement strand
TAATCATTCACAAAGCACCTGGCACTGAATAATCATTCATACAGCACCTGGCACTGAATAATCATTCACAAATCACCTGGCACTCAGTGTCATTCACAAAAAAACTGGAACTAAGTACTCAAAATATAACCAGCTAAATGTGGAACTCATATAGAAACCAGCTGGGAAAGAGTACTCAAAAACCAGATGGTTATATTAACGAGATGGAACTCAACACTCGGTTGCAAAGTTATTATAAGTACTAATCTCACATGTAATCCGCTTAGTTGCGCTTGAGACAGGATTATTTAGGGATTACCAAATGATTATTTTAGCACTTTATTCATACTCGAGTTGGTTAGTGACTCGCTTACACATACTGTACTGCATTGCGGCAGGGTAATATATGATATGATTAAATTGGTGTGTAAGTACGTACATGTGTACGTAAATATGTAAGCTCATAGATGCATTCAAAGAAAGACGTGTATGCATTCATAAATACCTTCGTACATGTATCAAATTTGTTTAAATGCACATATCCATACATATACATGCATACATACACATACAGAAAGAAAGAAGGAATATATATATATATATATATATATATATATATATATATATATATATATATATATATATATATATATATATATATATACATAAACACATACAAATATTTTATTATTATTATTATTATTTTAATCATCCTTTCATATATTTATTGATCTATTTACCTAAGGAAGAAGAACCCTTCCCCCCACCCCATTTCCCCTCCCTCCCTCCCCCTTTGATATCTTTACCCTTTATGTCCTACTTCAGGGGGGTTGGGGCTTGGGGCCCTAAACCACATTAACCTAGATAGTTCCTCCGTCTCATAACCACCACTTCCGGTCCCGGTACGGACATACACCTCACTACTTGCTGACTGTCCAATAATTTTCTTTTTTTCTTTAAAGCCCCCTCTCTCTCTCTCTCTCTCTCTCTCTCTCTCTCTCTCTCTCTCTCTCTCTCTCTCTCCTCTCTCTCTCTCTCTCGCTTTTACAGTCTTCTATTTTCTCAATTCGGCTTCTGCCTCACTCTTTCTCTCTCTCTCTCTCTCTCTCTCTCTCTCTCTCTCTCTCTTGCTTTTGCTGTCTTTCATTTTCTCACTTCGAATTCTACCTTTCTCTCTCGCTTGTAATGTCTTCCATTTTCTTAATTCAGTTTCTATCTTTCTCTCTAATGTCTTTATTTTCTCTTATTTTCCGGTCTTTATCATATTTCTCACTTGCTTCTTTTAATTTTTCATTTCATCTCGTATTCTGTCTCTTCTTTTCCTGCTTGCATTAGGTTTCACACTTATCTCTCATTTCTTTCTATCTCTTCCCTTTTTCTTTCTATTTCTTCCCTTTTTTCTATTTCTTCCCCTTTTATTTCTATCTCTTCACCATTTCTTTCTATTTCTTCCCCTTTTCTTTCTATCTCTTCCCCTTTTCTTTCTGTTTCTTCCCCCTTTCTTTCTATCTCTTCCCCTTTTCTTTCTATTTCTTCCCTTTTTTTCTATTTCTTCCCCTTTTATTTCTATCTCTTCACCTTTTCTTTCTATTTCTTCACATTTTCTTTCTATCTCTTCCCTTTTTCTTTCTATTTCTTCCCCTTTTATTTCAATCTCTTCCCCTTTTCTTTCTATTTCTTCACCTTTTCATTCTATCTCTTCCCCTTTTCTTTCTATTTCTTCCCTTTTTTATTTCTTTCCCTTTTCTTTCTATTTCTTCACCATTTCCTTCTATTTCTTCCCCTTTTCTTTCTATCTCTTCCCCTTTTCTTTCTATCTCTTCACCTTTTCTTTCTATTTCTTCCCTTTTTTTCTATTTCTTCCCCTTTTATTTCTATCTCTTCACCTTTTCTTTCTATTTCTTCACCTTTTCTTTCTATCTCTTCCCTTTTTCTTTCTATTTCTTCCCCTTTTATTTCTATCTCTTCCCCTTTTCTTTCTATTTCTTCACCTTTTCATTCTATCTCTTCCCCTTTTCTTTCTATTTCTTCCCTTTTTTATTTTTTTCCCTTTTCTTTCTATTTCTTCCCCTTTTCTTTCTATCTCTTCCCCTTTTCTTTCTGTTTCTTCCCCCTTTCTTTCTATCTCTTCCCCTTTTCTTTCTATTTCTTCCCTTTTTTTCTATTTCTTCCCCTTTTATTTCTATCTCTTCACCTTTTCTTTCTATTTCTTCACATTTTCTTTCTATCTCTTCCCTTTTTCTTTCTATTTCTTCCCCTTTTATTTCTATCTCTTCCCCTTTTCTTTCTATTTCTTCACCTTTTCATTCTATCTCTTCCCCTTTTCTTTCTATTTCTTCCCTTTTTTATTTCTTTCCCTTTTCTTTCTATTTTTTCACCATTTCCTTCTATTTCTTCCCCTTTTCTTTCTATCGCTTCCCCTTTTCTTTCTATCTCTTCACCTTTTCTTTCTATTTCTTCCCTTTTTTTCTATTTCTTCCCCTTTTATTTCTATCTCTTCACCTTTTCTTTCTATTTCTTCACCTTTTCTTTCTATCTCTTCCCTTTTTCTTTCTATTTCTTCCCCTTTTATTTCTATCTCTTCCCCTTTTCTTTCTATTTCTTCACCTTTTCATTCTATCTCTTCCCCTTTTCTTTCTATTTCTTCCCTTTTTTATTTCTTTCCCTTTTCTTTCTATTTCTTCACCATTTCTTTCTATTTCTTCCCCTTTTCTTTCTATCTCTTCCCCTTTTCTTTCTATCTCTTCCCCTTTTCTTTCTATTTCTTCCCCTTTTCTTTCTATCTCTTCCCCTTTTCTTTCTGTTTCTTCCCCCTTTCTTTCTATCTCTTCCCCTTTTCTTTCTATTTCTTCACCTTTTCTTTCTATCTCTTCCCCTTTTCTTTCTATCTCTTCCCTTTTTCTTTCTATCTCTTCACCTTTTCTTTCTATTTCTTCACCCTTTCTTTCTATCTCTTCCCCTTTTCTTCCTATCTCTTCCCTTTTTTCTATTTCTTCACCTTTTCTTTCTATTTTTTCTCCCTTTCTTTCCCTACCTCGTCCAGGTTTTCCAACTTGCTCTTTTTCTTTCTATTTTATGTCTTTATTTATCTATTTTCCTTTCTCAGGTTTACTACCTATCGGATAGCAAAGGTTAGGTCAGGTCAACTTAATCTAACCTTACCTTCACTAAAGTAACCTGACCTTACCTTAACTAAAGAAACCTAACCTAACCTTACCTGAAGTAAATTAACCTAACCTAACCTTACTTAAAGTAACCTAACCTAACAAAGTAACCAAACCTATCCTTACCTAAATTAAAGTAACATAACCTACCTAAATTAGAGTAAGGGAACCTAACCTAACCTTACCTAACCTAACCCGAGTTATAAAGTTTCGGTTATTATAAAATTCCTGCATTAAACCTCACCTTCATATTAGACACCTGTTTATTTTACCTCAATCTCAGATTAAGCACCTAAAATGATATTAGGAATTAATCCCTATTCCTTCTTATTTAATTCCATTCTTTAACGTCTTTCCTCCTTTATTCGTTATTTTAATTTCCACTTTTCATTCTTTTTTAGTTTTCTTTCTTTGTAAACCAAGATTATGTCACTGTTATAAGGAAAAATAAAAATAAAAAAATTATAAATATTAAAAAAAAAATATTAAAGACAAAGAAAAATCAAAACAACGCTAGACAGAGTAACACAATTAAGGAAAATCAAAACAAATTAATGAAAATAAGAAAATAAAATAAAAATACTAAAAACAATAAAAAAAACTTGTTCCTTAATAAAAAAAATAATTTGTTTTGAAAAGAAACACAAATCAGGACAACACTAGACACAGTAAACACAATTCAGGAAAATCAAAACAATTTTAAAACAATAAGAAAACTGAATAAAAAGCATGAAAATAATTCTAAATCTTATAGTACAAAGTGCTTTGACGACAAAGAAAAGTCAAAACAACGCCAGACACAGTAACACACTTCAGGAAAAAAACAAAACAACTTAAAAACAATGAGGAAAACACAAAATAAATATAAAAAAACACACACGGAAAATAATACTAAAAAAAAGTGTCTCTTCATGGGAAAGTGAACGGTGTTGAAAAAGAAAATAAATGATAAAAACAAAAAACAAAGAAAATTCTAAAGATTCAGTAGAGCGTAAAAGAGAAAAAAAGACGTAAAAATCTTTTGATAAAAAAAAATTTTTTTTTTCTATGTTCTTTAACTCTGATAGTGTGGTTTTTTGAAGAATCTCGGAATATGTGTTTGTATAAGCACGCATGTATGTATGTATGTGATTATATGTATATATGTGATAATGTATGTATGTATATATGTATGCATGCATGTGAGCGTGATATATATAATATATATATATATATATATATATATATATATATATATATATATATATATATATATATATATATATATATATATATATATATATATATATATATGGGTGTGTGTGTGATTGCATATATATGTATGTATGTACGTACGAATGTATATATAACGCGCGTATGTACATATGTGACTGCATGTATGTATATATATAAAATGAATGTATGTATGTTTGCATTTGCGTATCTGTTTATGTACACATATACATGTGCTTATGTAAGCATGTGATTATGTGTGTATATATATTTGCGTTTTTTCCTGGGAAAAACGCCTTTGTCATCTAAAAACCACGAAAAATAGGAAACAGATTCATAAAAAAAAAAGTGTTTATATGAGTGCGTGCGTGTGTTTTTGTTACCAACAACAATACGTATTGGCCACCTCGTCCTTTGTTTCCAAGATACTCTAAACTCGCTAGAATAAATGAGTACTCTCTTAGATATTTATATGTGATAAAGCTAACTATCTATCTATCTATCTATCTATCTATCTATCTATCTATATATATATATATATATATATATATATATATATATATATATATATATATATATATATATATATATAAAATGGCTGTTATCCTCCTTGTAAGGTGATGGCTGAGTCAAAGCACACACTATTCTACCAGAAGACAATTCACCCCATTGCGCCCATCTTAGCCCCTAAGGGATTTTACTCACACACACACACACACACACACACATATATATATATATATATATATATATATATATATATATATATATATATATATATATATACATACATACACACACCCATATATATATATATATATATATATATATATATATATATATATATATATATATATATATATATATATATATATATATATATATATGTGCATATATATATATATATATATATATATATATATGTGTGTGTGTGTGTGTGTGTGTGTGTGTGTGTGTGTGTGTGTGTGTGTGTGTGTGCATGTGTTTGTGTGTATGTGTGTACGAGCACGGGTAAGCCTTAACTCGAGCCCTGCTCAAGCACAAGTGAGCAGTAATTAATGAAAGAGTGAAAATATGAGTAATATACAATATAATCTCAAGAGGTCAAGGTCATTTAAAAGTAAATAATAGCAAATTAGGTCAAATCCTTTTTCTAGAAATATAAAACAGAACAATCCTTATTAAAAGATGGTTATAACTTCAAGAAAAAAAAAAACCTTAGTTTCACACATGTCGCTCTCTAGTTTGGAACCACTTAAGAAATTTCTCCGCTATGTGTACACACACACACACACATGCACGCACAAACACGCACACACAAACACAGAGACTGTTTAACGAATGGGAAAATAATTTCTTTAACACAATTTACGATCTTCGTACACTAACATAACCCAACCTGACCTACCTTGACCTGATCTGACCTTACCTGACCTAATCCAACCCAACGCTAGAGTAATAATCAATATATATCATAATAATACTAAAGTAACCTAACCTGACCCACCTTGACCTGATCTGACCTTACCTGACCTAATCCAACCCAACGCTAAAGTAATAATCAATAAATATCATAATTATACTAACGTAACCTAACCTGACCTACCTTGACCTGATCTGACCTGACCGAATCCAACCCAACACTAAAGTAAAAAATAGATAATACCTTAATTATATTAACGTAACCTAACCTGACCTACCTTGACCTGATTTGACCTGACCTAATGCAACCCAACGCTAAAGTAATAATCAATAAATAATATCATAATTACACTAACGTAACATAACCTGACCTACCTTGACCTGACCTGATCTGACCTGACCTAATCCAACCCAACACTAAAGTAATAATCAATAAACAATACCTTGAGTTATGTATATAAACGCATAGAGATAAAACAAAACCTAAGAATAAAAGGAAAAATAAAGAAACGGGGATTACGAAAATAGGAATAGGGATAATTAAAGAAGAAGATATGAGAATAAGAAAGAATAATTAGAAAAAGGAAACGCATCAATAATTACGAAAATAAATTTGAGAAAAACAGGAAAATTAGATAAGTATAAAAGTAAGAGGAGGAGATGAAAGAAAGGAAAATGGAAGCACACCAATAATTACGAAGAAAGGAGATAGAGGAAAACATTAAAGAATGAGTAAAAATAGGAAAGAGGAAAAAAAGGGTAATAGCAAAACGGGAATAGGTACGGCAATACTAAAGATGAAGAAAACGTATAAATAGATGATGAAATCAAGAAATATTCGCGTTACATAAAGAAAATGAATAAAGAAATAAAAAGATATGTGGAAAATTAAAGAAAATGAAACAAGTAAAAAATATAATAAACAGACGTACTACGAAGAGAAGAAGAAGAAGAAGAAGAAGAAGAAGAAGAAGAAGAAGAAGAAGGAGAAGAAGAAGAAGAAGAGAAGAAGAAGAAGAAGAAGAAGAAGAAGAAGAAGAAGAAGAAGAAGAAGAAGAAGAAGAAGAAGAAGAAGAAGAAGAAGAAGAGAAGAAGAAGAAGAAGAAGAAGAAGAAGAAGAAGAAGAAGAAGAAGAAGAGAAGAAGAAGAAGAAGAAGAAGAAGAAGAAGAAGAAGAAGAAGAAGAAGAAGAAGAAGAAGAAGAAGAAGAAGAAGAAGAAGAAGAAGAAGAAGAAGAAGAAGAAGAAGAAGAAGAAGAAGAAGAAGAAAGAAGAAGAAGAAGAAGAAGAAGAAGAAGAAGAAGAAGAAGAAGAAGAAGAAGAAGAAGAAGAAGAAGAAGAAGAAGAAGAAGAAGAAGAAGAAGAAGAAGAAGAAGAAAACTGGAGGAAGAACCAGAAGAAAAAGGAGGAGGAGCAGGAGGAAGGACGTCACATAGGAACCAGGTAGTACCAGAGGCTGACTTCCGTCCAGGCAGTTATAATCCCTCTGGCTCCAGTTGTAGCTACTCCAGCGGAACAGACGTCCCCCCCACATCCAGTCCCCTCACCAGCTGACCCCATCACCACATCCAACACCACCTGTCCCCCCCATCAAGTCTCTGGACCACGTCCGCCACACCATGTCCCTTCAACCGCCCCCGTCTAATGTCCCCCTAAACCCAATTTCTGTCCACACCCATCTATATAACACGCCACAGAAGCACGTACGTACGCACGCACATGCGT
>JAXCGZ010015639.1:42500-58069 GCA_037179515.1 Halocaridina rubra | reverse complement strand
TCTTATTTCAAAATAGATCTGTAGTACACAATATTGGTCAAGTTAATATGAATGGGTATGAAGTTAAAAGAGTTGCTTGTAAGAAATTTTTGGGAGTAATTATTGATGAAAATTTAAGTTGGAAATATCATATTCAATCTGACTGCTCAAAACTGTCCCAGACGTGTGGAATTTTGTACAAGATTCGCCATAATCTGACAAATGAGGCCTTAAAAAGCATATACTATTCCTATATACTGCTTGTCCATCTGGGGTTGTACTTGGCCGTCAATTGTAAGGGATGTATTTGTAACTAAGAAAAGACTGATCAGAACTATTATATATAGTGGAAAATATGACTCAACTTCCTCTTTATTCAAGGAGCTAAACTTGCTTAAATTTAATTACTTGATACAATATTTTTGTCTTATTATAATACATAGTGATGTTAATGATAACAGAAAATTATTTAGATTTATTCAACACAACCATGGAACCAGAGGTAACAATATAAATTTGATGTGTCCACAGCCGAGAACAACCTTGTACAAATTTTCTATTCACTGTTTTGGCCCAAAATGTTGGAATGCATTACCAGAAGATTTAAAAACAATAACTGGCACAACTTTATTTAAAAAGAAACTCAAACAGCATTTATTTACTAGGCAAAATCAAGCAGCTGTTAATTAATAATTAATACAGTATTGTGTATCATTAAGTCCAGGTTAAGGTCAGGCTACTGTTTTGTTTTATTACAAGATAAGTATGAGATTGCTATATTGGAGCTTTTGTTAACTATTGCCGTCATACTTTAAATTATGCGAAATGTATATTAAACTGCCTGCCAAGGAGCTCTTGCTCAGCAGGCTAGTGCCTCCGAATATAATGTATATATTTATTCATGTATGTATTCTAAATATTTGGCAATAAAATCTATGACTATGACTATGACCATATGGCCTGCAGTGGGATTCCTGGGACACACGGAAAGGGCATGACTGTGAAACACTTCAGGGAGTACCACCACGAATCCCCCTTCTTCGTTTTTCTTTGGTGCACTATACAATATTCCTTCCTCCATTATGAATGAATTAATCCTGCATTGGATTCTAGAAGGAACTTCACTGAGCATCCCCTGCAAGTGTTTCTTCACCTCCCCCCATACTCTATCCTTGTCTTGTTCCCAAACGAGCGCCTCTCGAATCCACCCCCAAGCACCCCTTCTTTTTTTCACCCAAGTCGGCCACAGTCCCTATCTCTCTCTCTCCCTCTCTTTCGCTGCCAATAAACTGTGTTCGCTCACTCACTCTCTGCTTGCGACCCCCCCATTCACTCCCCCACTCGCTGCGCACATTTTTCCCCCATCACTCTTAGGGAGAGTGTGGGTGTTCTCTCGAAACCCTCGCTTGGCTGCTGCTTTCCTGTGGCAACTCTTAAGTGTCCTAGTTCCCCTTCTATACTCCCCATCAGTGGCATGGGAGGGTACTACCTTTACCCCCGTTCTCAGGGCATTGGATACCCTATTTTCTCCCACCTTTATAAAATCAAACGAATGAAAATCCCGTTATTTCGAAATGCAATAATCTTAATAACCATAGGAAGAGTCTCTGATTCTTCAATGGATAAGACATGCATGTATGTTATGAGTAACTGATCACTATATATTACCATTACTTTACAAAAAATGAAGATGAGAGGTCGGTCATTCCTGCAAACTATCTCTCCGGCTGCGACGTTACATGTGACAAAAAAACTTAATAGCGGATGCAAGTTCGGTTGTCAAAGAGATTTTTAAGCGCATTTTGGAGTCTAGAAAAAAAACCTATTTTTATTTTATTCTGTAACACTGTCACTCCCGCGAATGACAGTCAGTGACTTAAATTACTCTACTTCCGCTTTAGAAAATTAACATTTATTTAATTTTACACGTTTATTATTCTTTCTCAAATCCAATCATTACCTTTGCCTGTTCAATACTTAACCCTAGGTAATAAAAAAAAAATTAGTTGGATACCCTTCAAACGCAATTACTTATTATACTGATTTAATTCTAACAATAATCGAGGAGTATCATTGTTTATTGCTATTAGCTCAAACTATTTAGTTTAGTAATGGGTACAGACACTATACTTTATTAATTTACTAAAGCCATATTCCCTCTTATAGGCAGAGTAGCTGAGTCAAAGCGTGTTTACAAAGCAAAATGGCGGAGTCCTCCGACATCAGTTTCTTTTAATAGTACACCCATTACTCACTGGATAAAAACTACAAGAACTTAGCTGTTTTCGAATGCTGCCTGAAGGACATCACTGCCACTGGTACTGGGGGAGGGGGTTTTCCTTCTGCTGGGCTCTTTGGTTTTCCCTCTGACGACTTCGTCCATATTTCTTGTAAGATCACCGATTCACCATCCCGGGAATCTTCTCACTCGAATTCAGCAACAAATAATACCTAGCTGGGGTGTTGTTTCTCAAAGCACCCTTAACAGTGCTATGCACAGAACAGTACTTCGTGAATCGCGCTGAAATTCTCTCCCAACATTACCGCTCGTCTCACCATTTGGCATTTCTCATCCTTCTTGACCGATGTTTCAGCAACTTTGCTGCAGAGTCCAAATGTTAGGAACATTCCTTAATGCTGGGCACCTTTTCAGTAGTGGGATGGGGTTGAGGTATAACTCGCTGTGCTTCCCCTGACATTGCTTCCAAAGATGTGCTAAACTCTTCTGTATCCAGTACTTTTCTTCTCACAGCACCAGATTCCAATGGCATATAACTTCTTGTCTCTTCATGATGATTCCAGCATGGGACTGTACTCAGCTGCCACCACTGATGTAGTTTGTAGTCATGCCATCAGTTACCAAGCAGTTACCACTGTCGTGTTAGAGTTGTACTTTTGCTGCCACCAGTGTTGTGCAGATATTATTTATATATTCAATTACACTTCATGCCATGCCTTAATTGTGCAAAGTGATAATAGGTATGTGAAGATACTTAACACTTAATTCATTTAGAAGCTACAGAGTTCCTCTAGGCCTAAATGCCCCCGTCCCCTTAACGTAATGTTGTCTGTATGGTCGTAAAGTATACTCTGCCTCCCCTCGCATGCTGTTTGACCCTTTTTAACACCTCGGGTCATTCAAACACACATAAAAAGGTGGCAGGCATAGCTCTTGGTCATGCCTCCACCAATACGCTTTCAAAGAAGGGGAAACACCCCATAACCTATGGTGTGGGGACAACTAAAACAATGTATGCTTCCCCGCCAAATTTTGAACTTGGTCTCAATAACAAAGAAAAGCACGTGAAAACTCCCAGCCTGCACATGGGGCATCCATGGGCGTGAGTTATGCGTCAAGTATTTGTACTATAATATTCAAGTGATAATAAATAAAAGAATAATTAAACTATTATACATACATATAAATGGCATAGTAAAGGCAGCATATGCATTCTTATCAAATGTAAGGGTAGCCTTCAGGCACATGGCAAGGAAATGTTCAGATATTTATGTAACCTATGTGAGGCCAAAACTCGAATATGCAGCCCCCTTTTGGAATCCACACTTGAAAAAGCACATAGCTAAGCTTGAAAAAGTTCAAAGACATGCCACGAAACTGGTGCCAGAAATACGCAATCTCAGTTATGATGAGAGGCTGAGGGAATTAGACTTACTATCACTGGAAGCTAGAAGATTGAGGGGGGATATGGTGACAGTCTTTAAATTCCTTCATGGTTATGATAGAGTGGATAGGGATCAATATTTTGATATGGTTGGCTCTAGAAGTAGAGGTCATAGTTTGAAGCTTCGTAAGAAAACTTCTTTGCAGGATGTAAGGAAATAGTTTTTCAGTGTAAGAGTAGTTGATAATTGGAATTGGCTAAGCGAGGAGGTAGTTAATGCTATCTCAATCCATAGTTTTAAGGACAGGTATGATAAGTATCACTAAGTATAAAATGGAACCGATGAGGAGACGGGAATATACGAGCCTTGGGCTCTTTCCCGTAAACACAATTAGGTAAATGCAATAAGGCAGATACACACACACACACACACACACACACACACACATATATATATATATATATATATATATATATATATATATATATATATATATATATATATATATATATATATATATATATATATATATATTTATATATATATATATATATAATATATATATATATATATATATATATATATATATATATATATATATATATATATATATATATATATATATATATATATATATATATATATATATATATATATATATATATATATATATATATATATATATATATATATATATATATATATATATATATATATATATATATATATATATATATATATATATATATATATATATATATATATATATATATATATATATATATATATATATATATATATATATATATATATATATATATATATATATATATATATATATATATATATATATATATATATATATTAATAACACTGAACTGTTAACATGCAGTCTAAAATGGAAGGAAAAGCCCATTAAATAAAACAACGAAAATATATATATATATATATATATATATATATATATATATATATATATATATATATATATATATATATATATATATATATATATATATATATATAAAGTACTTATTAATTTCGTGACCTAAGCTGGTCACCTTCTCAAAGTACTTTGAGAGGGTTACCAGCTTAGGTCACGAAATTAATAAGTACTTTATATATATATATATATATATATATATATATATATATATATATATATATATATATATATATATATATATATATATATATATATATATATATATATATATATATTTTCGTTGTTTTAATTAATGGGCTTTTCCTTCTATATATATATATATATATATATATATATATATATATATATATATATATATATATATATATATATATATATATATATATATATATATATATATATATACACAATAACTCCTCGTTTATCACGGGGGTTCGGTTCCGGGGCCGAGATAGGTGAATTTCCGCGAAGTAGGATCACCCTATATACATAGGTATTTTACATTTATTTTTACCTTTATTGTATAAACCCTCCCTACACTGTTAAAAAACCACCCTTTACTTTATTATTAGCAGCATGCAAGCGTAAATTTTTATGAAAGTGATAGGTAAACTTACCGTGAATGAGGTGATGATGACGTTACAGACTCATATACATAGCCAATTTACATTTATTTTTACACTTACTGTATAAACCCTCCCTGCACTGTTAAAAAACCACCCTTTACTTTATAAATAACAGCATGCAAGCGTAAATTTATATGAGCGTGATAGGTAAACTTACCGTGAATGAGGTGGTGATGATGTGTATAGACTCCATTGCATATTATTCCGCAGCGAATGACAGCTTTACGGATGCTTTTTGCGATAGAAAAACATGGTAATGGGGAGTTGCTGTTGCTGTTTCTTCTTTTGTTAGAAAATGCTCTTGTAAGGAATCATGGCATCGTTGAGAAGATTGCAGAAGGTCACTGAACGAACCATATTATTGTCATGTTCTTGCAAGAGTTGTTGGACTGCTTTCACATATTCATACATGGTTGTCAGACATTTGAGTGTAAGGCCAGGTTATTTGATTTCTTCATGCATTTTCTCTGGTTGTTCTTCCTCTTCTTTGCTCGCTGATTTTGTCATTTCCTCTAAGTCTTCATCTGTCAAAGGCAGCGAGTGGTAGTCAATCAGTTCATTCACGTCTTAGTGAGTCATATCTTTAAAGCCTGCTCCTCCTAGCAATGCAGCCAACTTCACAGCTTTCACAACTGCTGAGTTATGGACTTCGTCAGGAGCGAAGCCCTTACAGTCGTAGATGACCTCGGGCCACAGTTTCTTCAAGCTGGCATTGATTGTGGCCAGCTTCATCTCATTGATTGCATTCTGATTAATTTGAAGGCAAGTAGCAATCGTGCAATTATGCCAGTAAGTCTTCAATGAGAATTCTTTGTCCAAATCCATGGATTCAACTGGGTTCGCCGGGGCATTTTGTGTGTAGAGGGCCTTGAATGCATGAATAACGCCTTGATCCATTGGCTGAATCAGTGATGTTGCATACCGTGGCAAGAACTCTACTTGAACACCGTCATATTTGAGATTAGTTGCGTGGCCACCAGCATTATCCATCAAAAGAAGGACTTTAAATTCAAGGCCTTTTTCCGCAAGATCAAGTTTGACCTGAGGGATAAAGCATTGGTGAAACCAGTCCAATGTGAGGCTTTTCATGATCCAGGCCTTAGGGTTATGCATCCAATACACTGGCAACAGATTCTTATTCTTATTCTTCAAAATCCTAGGGATCTTTGACTTGTAGATAAGCCCGGGCTTTAACATGAAGCCCGCAGCATCCCCGCACATGATAAGGGTAACGCGGTCTTTGTGCACTTTAATTCCCGGGGGTTTAACTTCTTCCTTGAAGAGAAAAGTCCGAGACGGCATTCTCTTCCAAAATAACCCAGTCTCATCCATGTAAAACTCTTACTAAGGAGCATACTCCCCTTCGGCGATAATTTTTTTAAAATCATTGTTCACATAATCTTCAGCTGCAGATGTATCTGTATAGGAAGCTTTGCCATAAACTGAAACGCTCTTTAGGCCATAGCAACTTTGAAATTTGGTGAACCATCCCTTGCTTGCCACAAACGATTATTTCTTCGGTGGAGAATGGCTGGAGGATCCTGGTTGAGGGTCATTGATATCTTCTTCTCTCTCCTCCTCTCCACTGTTGCCGCTGTCGTCGTCGGGTTTGTTTGCAGCGAATGTATTGTACAGCTTTTTTGCCTTTATTTGTATGATATTGGTGTTTATGCTGATGTTCTTCTTTCTGCAATCAGCAATCCACAAGGGCCAAAGCAGATTCCTACGCACTATTATCTTATTGTGGGGTGTTACAACCCTCTTCGCTGTTTTGCTAAATGAAATAGTCGCTGTTTTCCAGATATTTGCCTTGTCCTTTTTGATGTAGCGAACAGTAGATTCGTTGAGGCCAAAATGGCGGCTGACATCCGCAAACCTTCTTCCTTCTTTCAGCATGTCTAACAGTTTTACCTTATCTGTTATGGTTAACATTATCCTTTGCCTCTTAGGCTCACTACCAGAGGCCTTAGAAGATGAAGGATGCTTTGGAGGCTGAAATATGTGAGTAAAAAAAATCACAAGCACAACGTATTAAGAAGCACAATGCGTACGGCGCACATGTGAGTTAGACTGAACGAGTGAAGCGAGACAATGGAAGGTGGTGGGAGAACTAAGCTTCAATCAAAAAGCCAATCAGATCCCATGATACAGAACATACAGAAAAACAATTATGTGATTCGTCATCTCCTACCCTTTCAGCCAATAGCATCCCATGAAGTACCTCATGTAGGTGCGAGCCTTTGCGTTTTCCAAGATGCCAATACAGTATTTCACATGGTGCAATACTGTGAGTTATATGTTTAAATTTGTTGTTTACTATTTTTGTGCTGTTTTATTACTCTTAGGCTAGTAAATATTTTTTTTTATACCAATAAAATAATGAAAATACTGGAAATTTCAATATGTACTAGCTCTCGTAGGTGCGACTCTTTTCATTTTCCGAAACGCTGATACCGGTATCGTATTTTACATGGTGCAATACTGTGAGTATATATGTTTTTTACTATGTTTTACTGTTTTATTATTCTTAGACTAAAAAATAAATTTTTTGATCAATAAAATAATGAAAATACTGGAAATTTTAATATATGCTAGCTCACATAGGTGCGACCCTTTGCGTTTCCCGAAACGCCAATACTGGTATCGTACTTTCTATGGTGCAGAGTTACAAGTTTAAATTTAAGTTCTTTTTTGCTATTTCATACTCTTTTATTATTCTTGGGCTTGGAAATACATTTTTTTGTCAATGAAATACTGAAATTTTTTAAATAAAATAGCGAAAACACTGAAAATTTTTATTTTTTAATATATTAATATTCTCACATACACCCGGAAATAAAAAATCGCCAAAAAAAAAAAACCACGATGCACTGAATTCATGATAGGTGAACCTCAATATAGCGAGGGGTTATTGTATTTATATATATATATATATATATATATATATATATATATATATATATATATATATATATATATATATATATATATATATATATATATATATATATATATATATATATATATATATGCATATATATACATATATATACATATATATACATATATATACATATATATACATATATATATATATATATATATATATATATATATATATATATATATATATATATATATATATATATATATATATATATATATATATATATATATATATAGATATATATAGATATATATAGATATATATATATATATATATATATATATATATATATATATATATATATATATATATATATATATATATATATATATATATATATATATATATATATATATATATATATATATATAGATATATATATATATATATATATATATATATATATATATATATATATATATATATATATATATATATATATATATATATATATATATATATATATATATATATATATATATATATATATATATATATATATATATATATATATATATATATATATATATATATATATATATATATATATATATATATATATATATATATATATATATATATATATATATATATATATATATATATATATATATATATATATATATATATATATATATATATATATATATATATATATATATATATATATATATATATATATATATATATATATATATATATATATATAGATATAGATATCCAAGTGATTCGGTTTTACGTCACGAACTCCCTTTTCTACCAAGTGCTAGAGCGATTTCCCTCCCATTCACACCAGAATGTCCTCATCGGAAAATGTTGACCTTTTTGACCTTACGTGTGTAAATACTGATAATTTTCCCGAAGTGTTTATATCATCTCTGGACAGAATATTCGTATATTCACGTGAGGACATCAGAAGGGAATTGGAAAAAATTAAAAAAGTCACTCTGTGCAAAACAAGTCAACTTTTGCTTTCGAAGGTAGTGGAACTCTTTCCCCAATACAGTGGTAAACACATCATAAAAAAACGAGTAAAAAAAGAGATAATTACAAACATAATAGCTTTTAGCGCAAGTGTCCTGAATATCTCAATGAATGGTGAACTTGACAAACTCTTTCAACCTCAAACTTCGGTTGTAAAATCCATAGAGTCTAAAAAAACACACGACCTTGGAGACCTACATCGAATGATAGAAAGTCTTGCAGATAAGGTGAAAATTTTGGAAGCAGATGCTGAAAAGGTGAAAGCCTTACAACACAAGGTGGGTTTGCTAGAATCTGACATTGTCCTACTTAAAAGAGATAATTCTAGGTTGAAACTCCTATTAGAAACATCTCCACCTCTCAGTTCAGTGCTGTCACCTAACAACGATGATGTCCCTTCTATCAACAACCCTAAGGTTTTGCAACTAGGTTTTCTGTTTCTACTCACAATTCCTTCAGTGCATTGAGAGATGAATGTGACAGTGGTAGTGAAGAAGAGGTAGATCCAGATAAAAGTGATAGTCATCAAGACAACCTGAATACACCATCTAGCATAAATAATCAAATCAGTAACAGGTTACAAAATAGTGATGAAACAACAGCGTCCTTCCCCACTACTCCTAGCAATACAACAACAGGCACTAACCAGAACAAGATTCTTCCCAGCACAAACAACCAACCTGGTAAAGAGTTGCAAAACAGCGAAGAAGATATAGAGTCAATCTCCACTACTCCTAACAACACAGCAACTATCACTAACCAGGACAACCAAATTACAACTTCCATCACAAATAACCAACCCAGCAATAGGCTGCAAAACAATGAAGAAAACAGAAAAGACAAAATAGCAGAAGTCTCTATTCTAAACATTCCATCGAAGTCCTCTCCCCCACAGCCACAGTTGCCCAATAATGCAAGTGCAAGGGTTACAGCTCAAATATATATTCGCATTCCTGACAACCCCTCTGAGAGAGAGATACGTAATACATAGACAAATCAAGGCATTCCTTCTGAAGAAGTCTTGATTAAGGAGCTTTCTCGCAAACCAAACTGGGTTTCCTTCGCAATAACGATATCGAAAGGATTTGAATATGTGCCTTACAAACTGAATCAATGGCCTACAGGCACAATTGTCCAGCCATTTCGTGGGGTCAAACAATGGACACAACCTCGGTATTCTACAAAATATTCCAAACTACAGTCATACCAAAATAAACAGCAAAGAGCTAATGAAACAATCCCCTATACACGAGACTACAGAAATAGACACGATACAAACCCCTCTTATCGCCGTCCACGCACAAGACACTTCTCCTGGAGTGATGGCTCTTACAACCCTAGACACTCACCTAGGCATACATACTTTGGGAAGGGCCGATCATACCATGGCACGTACTCAAACCAGCGTTACACATCCAACGGCAGGTACAGACACCAGGATCCATGGGCTAACCCCAGAACACACTATAATGATGAATTCCCAGCAGAATCACCCAGTCGAGACTACAACTATGACTATGGATACCACCCCAATGAAACATGGTAAGAATGTAACATTAGTACATGTGAACGCTCAGTCCCTGCTCGCTCATTTTGAGGAAATAATAATGCTAACAAAAGACTACAACATAGACATCCTCTGTGTAAGTGAAACTTGGCTTCCTCCTACAACTGAAAATAAATATGTGAATATCCCAGAGTTTAAAATATTTCGCATTGACCATGGCCGAGGGGGTGGGGTTTGTATTTATGTTAGAAATTATCTTAATGCATCAGAAATAACCACAGGTTTAGAAAAAAACTGAGGAGCTCGAAGATTTATGGATCACTGTGCAGTATCAAAAACTTCCATCTTTCATTGTAGGGTGTGTTTACCATCACCCTAAAGCACCTACCAGTTCATTCAATCATCTGCTAGAAACATTCAGAAATATCTGTGTGCGTCATAAACCCATATACATACTTGGTGATTTTAATGATGACTTGCTCTCAGCAGATAACAAAATGAATAGGGTGATCAACACTGTGAAGTTAACACAAATAGTGACAACACCGACCCGCATAACCCCTAATTCTAGCACTCTTATAGATCTGATAATAACAAATAAAGTGGAAAGTATACCCTATTGGGACGTAGTTCCCTGCCCAATTGCAGACCACGAGCTGAACATTGCTATGCTAAACATAAACAAGCACAAAAGGAAGCCTCTCCTCAAGACATTCCGGTGTCTAAAAAATTACTCCCCTGATATCTTTTGTGAAACATTAATCAACAACACAAATGCACTTAATAGAATTAAATACACAAATAACGTCGATTTGCAGGTTGAGATTTTAACAAAAGTCTTCCTTGAATGCTTAGATAGTTGTGCACCCATTGTAACAAGAAAAATAACCCGCCCCTCAGCCCCCTGGCTAACTAATGACATCAAAGAGGCAATGCAAATCAGAAATCAAATACAAAAAGAGCTAAAAATGAATAGATATGATATGACTCTCCGAGAATGTTATAAAACAGAAAAGAAACGTGTCAGATCTCTCATCAGTGAAAGTAAAAAAGAATTTTACAAAAAACAATTTAATGACTCCAGACATGATACAGCAGCAACATGGAAAGTGATAAGAAGCATGATACCAAATGAAAAGAGTACCTCAGAAAGTTATGAAAATATTACGGAGTTGAAAGACAAAGCAGATAACTTTAATAACTATTTTGCTAACGTTGGCAAAAATACATATGAAAAAACTCAAGAAAACATCAACTCAGTGAATATGAGTAATTGCTTAAATGACAATTCTTCCAATGAAAACACAAGAGAGTACTTCAAGATAAATCCTACCGATTGTGCTAATTAATTCTTACCATAAAGAGCCTAAGAAACTCTGGCTCTTATGGTTCAGATGGTATACCATTTCAGTTCATCAAAGATGCTCTACCCATGACTGCATCCTATATTCTAACTATCATGAACACTTCCATTGTTACTAAAAAGTTTCCTGACTCTTGGAAAATATCACATGTAATACCTCTGCATGAAAAGGGGGACAGAGATGTGACAAACTATCTTCCCATTTCCCTGCTACCCATTTTCTCTGAAATATTAGAAAAAATTGTTGCATGCCAACTTATGTCATATTTAGAATCAAATAGACTATTAACAATTAACCAACATGGTTTCAGACCAAAACTCTCGACGGAAACTGCACTGCTTAAAGTTACGAATAGTATATATAATAATATAGATATGAAAAAAATATCTTTGCTTGTATTATTAGACTTATCAAAAGCCTTCGACTGTGTAAACCATGAAATTCTTTTAAGTAAATGTATTAACTTAAATATTGATCCAAGCTGGTTTAGCGAGTATCTATCTAATCGTAAACAGTCCATACGTCTTAACAACATTATCTCTGTACCAAAAAATGTATCATTTGGTGTTCCACAGGGATCAGTACTTGGTCCTATCCTCTTCTCCATTTACGTAAATGATCTATCTTCTTTCATTTCTGACTGTCTAGTCGTACAATATGCAGATGACACTCAACTACTCCTTAGTGGTGATATTAATAATCTCCCAGAGCTAACTTTAAGAGCAGAAAACACTCTGTCAAAAATTAAAACCTATTTCCAGGAAATTGGGCTGTTAATTAGCGAAAGTAAAACACAGTGCATATTTATTGGTTCAAGGTTCCACATAGCACAAATTCCAGAAAACACAACAATAAATTTTTTTGCGACAATATTATCACACCTAGCAAAACAGTCAAAAACCTAGGAATTCACTTTGATAATCATATGTTGTTTGATTCCCACATAGATAAAGTATGCAAAAAGATTACAGGAACATTAATGTACTTATCACGTATAAAAGACAATTTTGAGACTACCACTCGAATAACTGTTGTTGAATCTCTAGCCCTAAGTCACATTAATTACTGCACAACTGTTTGGGGAGCTACCACTAAGACTCAGATAAACAGAATACAGAAGCTTATTAATTTTGCAGCTCGAGTTGCCCTGGGAGGAATAAGAAAATATGACCACATCACACCAACTCTCAATAAACTTGGGTGGTTGCGGGCAGAAAATAAGGTTGCTTATGCTATTTATGTTTTTGTATTCAAAATTTTGGACCATCATTATCCTAGCTGGCTATTTGATCTAAAAACAGTCAGGGATATAAGGGGAACCAACACAAGACAGAGCAGTGAGCTCTTTATTCACAGAACAAACACAGAAGCAGGTTCAAAGATGATCACTATCAAAGGGCCAACACTCTGGAATAATATTCCAGAGCATCTTAAAAATGCATCCTCCTTCACAGCCTTCAGAGGCAAACTATATAGTTTTCTTTTTGGACAAATAGTTGCTGCTCATTAAGAACTAATTATTCTCATTGTAAGGAAACAAATATGGAAATGATGCCAATAATAACGATCCTGTATCTAGTGGCATACTTACTACTTTATTATTAACATTATTGTTAACATTTTTATTACAGCATTATTATTTTCTATGAAAGCTACATTTAATTTAACTATATGTCTAACCCTCTTATTTATTAGTAATTACATGTCTACTCATAAGTTACTATTAATGTTGAATAACCATTGTACAAAATGGAAATAAATGTTTGTTTGTTTGTTTGTTTTTGCAAAGAACTTGTATTGGCAGATGTAATCATCACCCTGAGCTCATGCCCTTCCTAACCCCAGACCGCGGCAGGGCGCAAGCCCTCGACCTTATGCCTCAGAGTCCCAGAAGCTACCGCTTATATATATATATATATATATATATATATATATATATATATATATATATATATATATATATATATATATATATATATATATATATATATATATACTACTTCTAAAGGAGGCATTTAGGCTTCTTAACTTAAATCGTGTGATCTAAATAAATTCGGACTTGGTATGCTGGAAAAAAATATCATACTGTACGTGATTTTACTGTGGGGAATTTTCAGTTTCCTGTGTTATGTTCTATTCTGTGGGAAATAACTTTCACTTTCTTTTTTTTATTGGAAATTTTCCATATCTTTTTATTCTCATCTCAATTTTTTCACTTCTTTTGCATTCCCCTTCATCCCCATATGGAGTCCAACATTTTGGGATATCGCTAGCTACTGGGCAGACCCTCTCCTTTTTCTTTCATCCCCCATGTCTACGTTGTAAGATAGGTCCGGGTTGTAGCAACGAATGATCCTTCACCCTATGTCGGAGGGCTACCGGACAATGAAAAAGCACAGATATATACAGTTTGAGTGCCTTTTCCCCTGCTTTGACTCGACCGTTGAGGTGGTCATACTACCATATCTCCTCTCATGACACCTATTCCCTGGACACGCATCCCTTTATCTGTAAGCGCTTGCAATCTCTCCAATGGGTAAAAGGGAAAAAATGTGCGAAATTTCAGGTCAGGGCTACCTTAAAATAGAATAGTGGTTGTAAATATTTGTCTACACCATTCAGATCGGTATTCCCAGATACTTAGGACGTAGCTGAGTAACTGATAGAGCATCTCTACAAGACATTAATATGCTATTGATATCACAAAGAAAAGTTATGAAATGCTGAGAAGAACAGTCACAAAAGAAATACTCTTATTAACAGTGACTAAAGAAACACAATGGTAAGAATTCAAAATAAAAATTTTAATAATTGTGTTACTACTGATAATATGATGAAAATAATAATTAGCAAGAAGGACAATGGAATAATAATAATAATAATAATAATAATAATAACAATAATGATAATAAAAATAATAATAATTAAAATAGAAAATAAGAATAATAGTAAATAATAAGTGCTAAAAGCATTTTGAGGCAAGAAAAAAATTATCTCATTGTATTTCATAATAATACTCATTTTAAAGTAACTTCTTTTGACTAGTTTCTTTTATCATTTTCGACTTCCTGCTGCCACAATATATAGTAGCATAGTCATCAAAAATAATGGAGCTAGCTCACGTTTAACATCAAGCAATTTATCAAAATATGAAAGAAAAAAAATATCAACAGTCAAAATACCTAAAGTCAACATCTTATAAAAACCTGGCTTCATGAATTCAATTACTAATAAAAAATATAGAGAAGGTGCCTATACAATAACTGCCCTTCACTCTATATTCACCACTAGAAAGTAGTACAAAACTAACATCTAAAAAAAATAGCATTAATTTAGTGAGAATTAAGCTAAAGTGAATTATAAATCCATTCCTTTTCTGCTTAACATCGCAAAAATGCTAGTGAAATACACATATACACACTTACCTATTATTCAGTCTTTTCTCTTTATATATATATATATATATATATATATATATATATATATATATATATATATATATATATATATATATATATATATATATATATATACATATATATATATATATATATATATATATATATATATATATATATATATATATATATAT
>JAXCGZ010015639.1:15000-40000 GCA_037179515.1 Halocaridina rubra | reverse complement strand
GATATAAGCTATAAGGTTGGATTCCTTTTAACCTTCTGTGGTGTAGTGGTAGCGCCTTGACTTAGTAATCATAAGTCCTAGGTTCGAGTCCCGGTCGGGGTAAAAAATGATTCATGTTTTCACATATGTAATGTGTCTTATTTGATAATATATATATATATATATATATATATATATTTATATATATATATATATATATATATATATATATATATATATATATATATATATATATATATATATATATATATATATATATATATATATATATATATATATATATATATATATATATATATATATATATATATATATATATATATATATATATATATATATATATATATATATATATATATATATATATATATATATATATATATATATATATATATATATATATATATATATATATATATATATATATATATATATATATATATATATATATATATATATATATATATATATATATATATATATATATATATATATATATATATATATATATATATATATATATATATATATATATATATATATATATATATATATATATATATATATATATATATATATATATATATATATATATATATATATATATATATATATATATATATATATATATATATATATATATATATATATATATATATATATATATATATATATATATATATATATATATATATATATATATATATATATATATATATATATATATATATATATATATATATATATATATATATATATATATATATATATATATATATATATATATATATATATATATATATATATATATATATATATATATATATATATATATATATATATATATATATATATATATATATATATATATATATATATATATATATATATATATATATATATATATATATATATATATATATATATATATATATATATATATATATATATATATATATATATATATATATATATATATATATATATATATATATATATATATATATATATATATATATATATATATATATATATATATATATATATATATATATATATATATATATATATATATATATATATATATATATATATATATATATATATATATATATATATATATATATATATATATATATATATATATATATATATATATATATATATATATATATATATATATATATATATATATATATATATATATATATATATATATATATATATATATATATATATATATATATATATATATATATATATATATATATATATGTATATATGTATATATATACATATATGTATATATATGCATATATATGCATATATATATATATATATATATATATATATATATATATATATATATATATATATATATATATATATATATATATATATATATATATATATATATATAAAGAGAAAAGACTGAATAATAGGTAAGTGTGTATATGTGTATTTCACTAGCATTTTTGCGATGTTAAGCAGAAAAGGAATGGATTTATAATTCACTTTAGCTTAATTCTCACTAAATTAATGCTATTTTTTTTAGATGTTAGTTTTGTACTACTTTCTAGTGGTGAATATAGAGTGAAGGGCAGTTATTGTATAGGCACCTTCTCTATATTTTTTATTAGTAATTGAATTCATGAAGCCAGGTTTTTATAAGATGTTGACTTTAGGTATTTTGACTGTTGATATTTTTTTTCTTTCATATTTTGATAAATTGCTTGATGTTAAACGTGAGCTAGCTCCATTATTTTTGATGACTATGCTACTATATATTGTGACAGCAGGAAGTCGAAAATGATAAAAGAAACTAGTCAAAAGAAGTTACTTTAAAATGAGTATTATTATGAAATACAATGAGATAATTTTTTTCTTGCCTCAAAATGCTTTTAGCACTTATTATTTACTATTATTCTTATTTTCTATTTTAATTATTATTATTTTTATTATCATTATTGTTATTATTATTATTATTATTATTATTATTATTATTCCATTGTCCTTCTTGCTAATTATTATTTTCATCATATTATCAGTAGTAACACAATTATTAAAATTTTTATTTTGAATTCTTACCATTGTGTTTCTTTAGTCACTGTTAATAAGAGTATTTCTTTTGTGACTGTTCTTCTCAGCATTTCATAACTTTTCTTTGTGATATCAATAGCATATTAATGTCTTGTAGAGATGCTCTATCAGTTACTCAGCTACGTCCTAAGTATCTGGGAATACCGATCTGAATGGTGTAGACAAATATTTACAACCACTATTCTATTTTAAGGTAGCCCTGACCTGAAATTTCGCACATTTTTTCCCTTTTACCCATTGGAGAGATTGCAAGCGCTTACAGATAAAGGGATGCGTGTCCAGGGAATAGGTGTCATGAGAGGAGATATGGTAGTATGACCACCTCAACGGTCGAGTCAAAGCAGGGGAAAAGGCACTCAAACTGTATATATCTGTGCTTTTTCATTGTCCGGTAGCCCTCCGACATAGGGTGAAGGATCATTCGTTGCTACAACCCGGACCTATCTTACAACGTAGACATGGGGGATGAAAGAAAAAGGAGAGGGTCTGCCCAGTAGCTAGCGATATCCCAAAATGTTGGACTCCATATGGGGATGAAGGGGAATGCAAAAGAAGTGAAAAAATTGAGATGAGAATAAAAAGATATGGAAAATTTCCAATAAAAAAAAGAAAGTGAAAGTTATTTCCCACAGAATAGAACATAACACAGGAAACTGAAAATTCCCCACAGTAAAATCACGTACAGTATGATATTTTTTTCCAGCATACCAAGTCCGAATTTATTTAGATCACACGATTTAAGTTAAGAAGCCTAAATGCCTCCTTTAGAAGTAGTATATAGATATAAGAAAAAACAGTTACCCTAGTTTTAATATAGAAAGTGTCATAGTCTCATTTATGAGTATTATCAGATAATTGTCATTTACAAACAGTGTTTGTGTTTTGATTTGGTACTATAATAAGTTTTCTTTCATTGACTAGTATTTATAGATAATTGTCACTTACAAACTGTTGTTTTATTTTAATTGGGTACTATAAATGTTATTTATTTTTTATTATTAACTAGTATTATTGAATAGTTGTCTTTTAGATGAAAATGCTTTTTTTTTTTTTACGTAGTAGACTAATAGTCATTTTGTCACTCATAAATAACTACATAATGTAGTTGTGAATACTTAATTAAACAGTTTTAATTTGTTAATTGATATTCTTTAATTAGAATGATTGTTGTGAGAATATATTTTTTTTATTTTGTCTTTTTTAGAAATCACGTTCTATATATTAAGTGTACCATTAACAATTAAATAATTTTCAGGTAACTCTAGTATGTATTAAGGAGCATAGGGAAACTTTGATATGTAATACAGAAAAAAATGCACTTAGGTAATTATGCTCCGCTTTTGGCCTAAAATTATATGTGTTTGCAATTTTTAATATTAATAACATAAGCTCTTGTGAATCAAAATGCTTGACTTAATTTTACGTTACTTTACATGAGCTCTAATCTCAGTAGATGATAGCCATCCTTTTTGTTGTTAGTTAATGCCTCACCAGAAATAACGTATTTCTGGAATGGGCCATGGGGAGTGACACATTGCTCACGCCCATGGATGTCCTATGTGCAGGCAAGAAGTCTCATGTGGCTTTCTCTCTTATAAAAAACAAGCTTACAAATTGGCAGGGAAACTTGCATTGTTTAGCTGCCCCCACACCATAGGTTATGGGTGACAGAGATAATATATCAGGCTCATGAGCGTCCCATGTGTAAGTTAAAAATCTCAAGTGTCTTCCCTGTTCTTTGCATCAAACTGGCGTCCTTTAGGCACCCCCACACTATAGGTTATGGGCTTTTCCCCCCTTCTCTTGAAACCTATTGGTGGAGGCATGACCAAGAACTATGCTCTGCCATCTCGTTGCTGTATTTGAATGACCCGAGGTGATACAAAAGGGTCAACCCAAGACCGAGGGGAGCCAGAGTATTATGGGTGCCTATACAGATAACATAATGTTAAGGGTACGGGGGCATTGAGACCTAGAGTTAATTGAAGCGCCTAAATAAATTAAGTGTAAAGTATCTTCGTATGTCTATTATCACCTTGCATGCTGTAGATCTGGTTTGAGTGTAGAGATACATCTATGCAACACTAGTGGCCGTGGCTGGTATAGATTTATACAACACTGGTGGCAGCCTAGTACGATACCACGCCTAAATTACCATTAAGAGACAAGAAATTATATGCCACTCAATCTGGTGCTATGAAAAATAAAAATGCAAGATACAGATTATAAAACATCTCTGGAAGCAATTTCGGAGGAAGAAAAAAAATTAGCTGAATCCTCGAGTTAGAGGAAGCTTTAAGATGCCTAAAAGCAAGCGGAGAGGCTGCACCGTTGAGGAGAGGAAGTAGCTGACAGCGACGCCGATGGATCTAACGATGAAACAGACGTAGAGACGATGCCTCAAACTCCGATGAACAGCCTGCTGCTCCGAACAGAAAAGCGACTCGAGATGACTCTTGGAGGATATAGGAACCACAGCGAGTAACATCTACTCCTCCTCAATCCTGTCCCCATATAGGAATAGCGCCCAGCAGTAATAACTGTCCCATATATTTTGACACTTTGGCAAAGTTGCTGAAGCATCGTTCACGAAGGCTGAGAAGCGTCAAATGGAGATTCATGAAGTATTTCACTATGAGTAGCACTGTGAATGGTACTTTGAGAAACAACACTCCAGCTAGGTGTTATTTGTTGCTGAATTCGACTGAGAAGATTCCCGGAATGCTGAATTGAGGACCTTATGAGAAGTATGGATGACATCATTGGCGGGAAAACCAAAAAGTCCAGAAGAAAGGCAAACCCCCTCCCCCAGTACCGAAGGCAGTGACGTCCTTCAAGCAGCATCCTAAAATAGCTAAGTACTTGTAATTTTTATCCACTGAGTAAGGGGGTTGCTATTAAATGAAATTGAGGTTGGAGGCCTCTGCCATTTTGCTTTGTAAACATTCTTTGACTCATCCACCCTGCATATAAGAGGGAATATGGCTTTAGTAAATTAATAGAAGCAGAATTTCCATACAAATTACTAAAGTAGATAATTTGTACTAATAGCTATAAGCAATGATAAACTCGATTTTTGTTATAATTAAAGCAGGGTAGCGAGTAATTTTGTTTGAAGGGTGTTAAATTTTTTATTTTAGCTATTTTAGTGTTATATTTCCAAAGCAGAAGTAGAGTAATTTAAGTCACTGAGTGTCGTTTGCGGGAGTGACAATATCCCAGAATAAAAAATAAGTTGTAGATTTTTTTAGACTCCAAAACACACGTAAAAATTACCTTGAGAACGAACGTGAATTCCCTTTTAAGGTTTTTCGTTTATCACGTGTGATATTTTCCAAGAAAGAAAGAGTGGGAATAACCGATCACTCATTTTCGTTTTTTATCAAAGAAATTGTAATTGCATTGATCAGTTACACATAATCTACGTGTTTGTCATATCCACTGAAGAATCAGAGACTTTTCCAATGATTACTAAGATTATTGCAGTTAAAAAGAGTGGGTTTTTGTTCGCTAATGTGTTATGCAGGCGGGAAAGAAAGTGGAGTAGGCTGTGCCCTGATAGGGGGGTGAGCATTGTACCCTACCATGCTGTTGATGGGGAGTATAGAGTGGACCGAGGACCGTTGACAGGGTCATGCAAGTACTCGGGCCGATCGTGAATCCTCACACAACACTCCCTCAGAGTTGTTGTTGTAGTTGTTGTTCCGGTTTTATGTCATGGACTCCCTTTTCTACCAAGGGCTATGACGGTTGCCTTCTTGCGAAGGACTTGTTTTAGCAGATGTAATCGATACCCTGAGTGCATGCCCTTGTTAACCTCAGACCGTGACGGGGCGCAAACCCTCGACCTGATGACCCAGAGTCACGGGGAAAATGTGCTCAATGAGTGGGGGAGTGATTGGTGCAAGTCACCAGCCGAGAATGGGTGAGCGAACACAGTGGATGAAAGCGAGAGCAATAGGGGGGGAGTAGAACGAATGTGGGTGACCGCTCTTGAGTTAAATAGGGGGAGTACTTGTAGGTGGAAACAGGAGGAGCTTGTTAGGAAGCAAGACGTGAATAGAGTCTGGGAGAGCCCTTCCCCTGCATCATACGAGTCCCACTGCAGTCCATATGGGAATGAAGGAAATGTATTGGTTGTCATACGAAGAGTTTTAATGGGAGGTGATGTAGACGATGCAACATATATTAGGGATATATTTATGTAAATGCTTCAAAAGTCAATGTAGTAATGTTCCACCTGCCCAGATATGGCCAAGGTGCAATCTCAAGTGCGGGAATGAACCCACAATGTTTTGATTGGTCTCTAACTCAGACAGTAGGATAGTTGTTTTGTTTTCGAGATTCCAAGAGAAATATTAACTGATAAAGGACTTGAATCTATAAATTATTTTTATTTTCTAGCTGAAGTATATAAAATAGATAAATAACTAACTGATATATGTATATATAAAGGTTTCAAAACATTTCCTGTCTGCCAAGGTAGTCTATTGGCATATAAGAATTTGAGAGAAAAAAAGTTAATTTGAGTTCATAGAAAAAAAATATGCACGATTCCTTAAGAGAGTGTGATACTTAAGCAAAGTTTGTTAGCCTCACCGTATTCCCTGCGTGTCGTAAAAGGTGACTAAAAGTGGACGGGCCGGGGGGACTAGGAATCCCCCCCCCCCTTGTACCAACCTCCTGTGAGACGTCAAAGAAGATGGGGAGTAGAGGGGAGAATAACTTCTCCCCAAACTGTTTTCCTTTTTTGATGTCGGCTACCCCCCAATTTAAGGGGGAAACAGCCAAGGTATATGTATGTATGTATGCACGATTCCTTAAGAGAGTGTGATACTTAAGCGAAGTTTGTTCTTTTACTGTTGCAAGTGAAATATTATTATTTTTTTAATTTTATTATTATATGCACAAATACACGTTTTATTTTTATTTTTATGTTGAGAGGTGGGTTTAGTCTTCATATAATAATTGTAATATTTCAAAGAGATAAAGATATTAACGATTTTGAGAAGCTTATCTGAAGATTATTATTGTTAATTATTGCTCATTGTCGTGATGGTTATAAATACTATTTAGCTAATTTAGATAATCTGTAAATTAAAATAAGGATCCATGGGCTAACCCCAGAACACACTACAATGATGAATTCCCAGCAGAATCACACTGTCGAAACTACAACTATGACTATGGATACCACCCCAATGAAACATGGTAAGAATGTAACATTAATACATGTGAACGCTCAGTCCCTGCTCGCTCATTTTGAGGAAATAATAATGCTAACATAAGACTACAACATAGACATCCTCTGTGTAAGTGAAACTTGGCTTCCTCCTACAACTGAAAATAAATATGTGAATATCCCAGAGTTTAAAATATTTCGCAATGACCATGGCCGAGGGGGTGGGGTTTGTATTTATGTTAGAAATTATCTTAGTGCATCAGAAATAACCACAGGTTTAGAAAAAACCGAGGAGCTCGAAGATTTATGGATCACTGTGCAGTATCAAAAACTTCCATCTTTCATTGTAGGGTGTGTTTACCGTCACCCTAAAGCACCTACCAGTTCATTCAATCATCTGCTAGAAACATTCAGAAATATCTGTGTGCGTCATAAACCCACATACATACTTGGTGATTTTAATGATGACTTGCTCTCAGCAGATAACAAAATGAAAAGGGTGATCAACACTGTGAAGTTAACACAAATAGTGACAAAACCGACCCGCATAACCCCTAATTCTAGGACTCTTATAGATCTGATAATAGCAAACAAAGTGGAAAGTATTCCCTATTGGGACGTAGTTCCCTGCCCAATTTCAAACCACGAGCTGAACATTGCTATGCTAAACATAAACACAGACTGATAAAACTTTCACAACACGGGTTTCTTAAGGGTTTTTCGTGCCTTACAAACTTACTGTCTTTTTATTCAGAAGTTTACGAGGCAGTAGATTGTGGCAAAGAAAATGATACAATATATCTAGATTTTAGCAAAGCTTTTGATAGAGTTCCTCACAAAAGATTAGTTAAAAAGCTGGAAGCTCATGGTATAGGAGGAGCTGTGCTCAGATGGATCAAACAATGGTTAAAAGACAGAAAACAGAGGGTTTGCATAAATGGAGAGAAATCAGAGTGGGGCTCGGTTACAAGCGGGGTACCACAAGGCTCGGTACTGGGTCCCCTATTATTCATCGTATATCTAAATGATCTGGATTCGGATATCAGTAGTAACCTAAGTAAATTCGCAGACGACACTAAAATAGGTAGAACTATAAATGGAAAAGAAGACATTCATGCTTTACAGGAAGATCTAAATAGATTATCTGAATGGTCGGGCAAATGGCAAATGGAATTTAATGTTGAAAAATGTAAAGTAGTTAAAATGGGTACTATAAAAGACAATGCTAGTTATAAGCTAAATAACCATGAAATCATGAGTTCTCAGTGTGAAAGGGATTTGGGAGTTCTTGTGAGTAGTAGTCTTAAGCCAAGAGAGCAATGCACAGCAGTCAGAAATAAAGCAAACAGAATATTAGGATTTATCTCAAGAAGCGTCAGCAATAGGACGGAAAAAGTTATTTTGCAGCTCTATCTTGCATTAGTTAGGCCCCATTTAGATTATGCTGTGCAATTCTGGTCACCCTATTATAGAATGGAAATTGAATCCTTGGAGAGAGTGCAACGAAGAATGACCAAGATGATACACAATATCAGAAATCTACCATATGAGGACAGATTAAAAAAACTTAATCTACATTCTCTAGAGAGGCGAAGAGTTAGGGGGGATATGATTGAAGTGTATAAATGGTTTAAAGGGATTAACAAGGGAGATATTAATAAAGTTTTAAAAATTCATGATCAAACCAGAACTCGTAATAATGGATTTAAGCTTGATAAATTTAGGTTCAGAAGGGAAATTGGTAAAAATTGGTTTGGTAATAGAGTAGCTGATGCATGGAACAAGCTTCCTAGTAGGATAGTAAATGCCAATACCTTAGACACCTTTAAATGTAGATTAGATAGACATATGACAGAGGTAGGGTGGGTATGAATAGGTTAGTGCTTATTAGAAAAATCATAAAAAGAAAAACAGAATAAATAAGTAGAGTAGAATAGAATAGGTTAGACATGCTGAAAATACAATTCAAAAATGGAGCTGCCTCGTGTGTGCCAGTAGGCATGTTGCAGTGTCCTCTATTCTTATGTTCTTATGTTCTAAAAGGAAGCCTCTCCTCAAGACATTCCGGTGTCTAAAAAATTACTCCCCTGATATCTTTTGTGAAACATTAATCAGCAACACAAATGCACTTAATAGAATTAAATACACAGATAACGTCGATTTGCAGGTTGAGATTCTAACAAAAGTCTTCCATGAATGCTTAGATAGTTGTGCACCCATTGTAACAAGAAAAATAACCCGCCCCTCAGCCCCCTGGCTAACTAATGACATCAAAGAGGCAATGCAAATCAGAAATCAAATACAAAAAGAGCTAAAAATGAATAGATATGATATGACTCTCCGAGAACGTTATAAAACAGAAAAGAAACGTGTCAGATCTCTCATCAGTGTAAGTTAAAAAAACTTTTACAAAAAACAATTTAATGACTCTAGACATGATACAGCAGCAACATGGAAAGTGATAAGAAGCATGATACCAAATGAAAAGAGTACCTCAGAAAGTTATGAAAATATTACGGAGTTGAAAGACAGCAGAAAACTTTAATAACTATTTTGCTAACGTTGGCAAAAATCCATATGAAAAAACTCAAGAAAACATCAACTCAGTGAATATGAGTAATTGTTTAAATGACAATTCTTCCAATGTAAACACAAGAGAGTACTTCAAGATAAATCCTATCGATTGTGCTAACCTAATTCTTACCATAAAGAGCCTAAGAAACTCTGGCTCTTATGGTTCAGATGGTATACCATTTCAGTTCATCAAAGATGCTCTACCCATGATTGCATCCTATATTCTAACTATTATGAACACTTCCATTGTCACTAAAAAGTTTCCTGACTCTTGGAAAATATCACATGTAATACCTCTGCATGAAAAGAGGGACAGAGAAGATGTGACAAACTATCGTCCCATTTCCCTGCTACCCATTTTCTCTAAAATATTAAAAAAAATTGTTGCATGGCAACTTATGTCATATTTAGAATCAAATAGACTATTAAGTATTAACCAACATGGTTTCAGACCAAAACTCTCGACGGAAACTGCACTGCTTAAAGTTACGAATAGTATATATAATAATATAGATATGAAAAAAATATCTATGCTTGTATTATTGGACTTATCAAAAGCCTTCGACAGTGTAAACCATGAAATTCTTTTAAGTAAATGTATTAACTTAAATATTGATCCAAGCTGGTTTAGCGAGTATCTATCTAATCGTAAACAGTCCATACGTCTTAACAACATTATCTCTGTACCAAAAAATGTATCATTTGGTGTTCCACAGGGATCAGTACTTGGTCCTATCCTCTTCTCCATTTACGTAAATGATCTATCTTCTTTCATTTCTGACTGTCTAGTCGTACAATATGCAGATGACACTCAACTACTCCTTAGTGGTGAAATTAATAATCTCCCAGAACTAACTTTAAGAGCAGAAAACACTCTGTCAAAAATTAAAACCTATTTCCAGGAAATTGGGCTGTTAATTGACGAAAGTAAAACACAGTGCATATTTATTGGTTCTAGGTTCCACATAGCACAAATTCCAGAAAACACAACAATTAATTTTTGCAACAATATTATCACACCTAGCAAAACAGTCAAAAACCTAGGAATTCACTTTGATAACCATATGTTGTTTGATTCCCACATAGATAAAGTATGCAAAAAGGTTACAGGAACATTAATGTACTTATCACATATAAAAGACAATTTTGAGACTACCACTCGAATAACTGTTGTTGAATCTCTAGCCCTAAGTCACATTAATTACTGCACAACTATTTGGGGAGCTACCAGTAAAACTCAGATAAACAGAATACAGAAGCTTATTAATTTTGCAGCTCGAGTTGCCCTGGGAGGAATAAGAAAATATGACCACATCACACCAGCTCTCAATAAACTTGGGTGGCTGCGGGCAGAAAATAAGGTCGCTTATGTTATTTATGTTTTTGTATTCAAAATTTTGGACCATCATTATCCTAGCTGGCAATTTGATTTAAAAACAGTCAGGGATATAAGGGGAACCAACACAAGACAGAGCAGTGAGCTCTTTATTCACAGAACAAACACAGAAGCAGGGTCAAAGATGATCACTATCAAAGGGCCAACACTCTGGAATAATATTCCAGAGCATCTTAAAAATGCATCCTCCTTCACAGCTTTCAAAGGCAAAATGTATAGTTTTCTTTTGGACAAATAGTTGTTGCTCATTAAGAACTAATTATTCTCATTGTAAGGATACAAATATGGAAATGATGCCGATAATATCGATCCTGTATCTAGTGGCATACTTACTACTTTATTATTAACATTATTGTTAACATTTTTATTACAGCATTATTATTTTCTATGAAAGCTACATTTAATTTAAGTATATGTATGACCCTCTTATTTATTAGTAATTACATGTCTACTTATAAGTTACTATTAATGTTGAATAACCATTGTACAAAATGGAAATAAATGTTTGTTTGTTTGCTTGTTTGTTTGTTTGTTTGTTTTTATATCGTTTGTTAAGAAAGAATAATCATTAATTTTGTTGATTGTAAAAAAAATAATATATATATAAATAGAATAAAAAGTTTCTTGAAATATCAGCTTTTAGTGTGAAATATTTTTGAATTACATTGCTTGCTAAGCTTTTCAAGATATAGTTTCATATTTTATTGACTACAATTATTAAAAATGTTGGTAGTATTTTGCTTAAATACTGTCTGAGCTATGTGTGACTTATGGTGAGTGTGATCTTCGACTCGACCCTTCGATTTATAAAAAAGTAAAGAAACAAGAAAAAAGACACTGCCATAACAGGTAAGTATGTGTATGTGCATTCCACTAGCGTTTTTGCAATGTTAAACAGAAAAAGAATGGATTTATACGTCGCCATCTCTTAATTTGTATATTTGATTATTTTGTTTTTTAAAGAATTTAGTAAACAAAATTTTGCTTAACAGAATTCTTAGCAAAGAACCCATTCGCAAGACTTACTAGTAGTTAATATAGAGTGAATGGTAGTTATTGAATAGCCACCTTATCTATATTTTTTATTAGTAATTGAATGCATGAAGCCAAATTATTATAAGGTGTTGACTGAGTATTTTGATTTTTAATTATTTTTTTTTTGGATAAGTTTCTAGATCATAAATGTGACCTAATTCCATTATATTTGATGAGGTTTTGCATGTTAATGTTACACTGATAATGAAGAATTTAAATTGGGTAGTAACAGAGAGTTGTCTGCCTCTTGTCCAACTGTCCTTGAGGGAAATCTGAGCTACCCCAGATAAACCGAGCGACGGGAAAAGTTCTTGGCTATGCGACTATATATTGTAATAGCTGGAATTCGAAAATGGTAAAAGAAATTGGCCAGGAATTTATTTTAAAAGCGAGTATTATAATGAGATACCATTACAAACTTGTTCTTGCCTCAAAATGCTATTATCACTTATTATTTACAGTTATTCTTAATTTTTTTTACTATAATTCTTATTAGTATTTTTATTTTTATTATGGTTGCTGTTGCTATTACTCCATTGTCCTTCTTAATAATTATTATATTCACAATACTCTCAGTAGTAACACAATTTATAGTATTTTTATTTTGAATTCATACCCTTGCGTTACTGTAGTCACTTTAGTGGCTGTTCTCAGCATTTCATGACTTTTCTTTTTGATATCTATAGCATACTAATGTCATGTAGAGATGTTCTATCAGTTACTCAGCTACTTCCTAAGTATCTTGTAATAATGATCTAATGGTGTAGACAAGTATTTACAACTACCATCCTATTTTCAGGCAGTCCCGACCATCAATTTCGAAATTTTTTCCCTTTTACCCATTGGAGAGATTGCAAGTGACTGCAGATGCAGGGGAAGCGCAGTATCCCCTTTGTGTGCTTACATATGGTCATTGTTTGTACCCAGAGGTGATATCTAGTCTTTCCTGTATTTGTAATATCGACATTAGGCCCTGTTTTCCGGCCCTAGAATCTACTCTGGGCTATTCTAATTGCAGAATTTGAGCTTGAGAGGGAGGTCCACCTCCGGGTTATAGGTGTCTTGAGAGGAAAAATGGTAATATGACCGCCTCGAGAATCGAAGAAACATGGGCGGAAGAGGCACATGACAGATATGTCTGTGCTCTTCTGTTGTCTGTCCGGTCACCAGAAGTAGGATTTCCGGGCCAGCCGTGGTTACAACCAGGACCTATCTTTTACAGTGTAGAAGTGAGAGGATGAGGGGAAACGGTGTGTGGTCGGTCCAGTACCTAGCGATACCACCAAAAAAGGGACTCCATATGGAGGCAAAGGGAATGTGGGAATGCAAAAGAAGTGAAAAGTTTAGATGAAATAAAACAGGATATGGAAAATTCCTAATAAGATAAAAGTAAGAGAGAGATAGAGACATTTCCCATAGAATAAAACATAACAGGGGAAAATATTTAAAATTCCCCACTTTTCATTTATATGAAAGATTTAGATGAAAAAAAAAAAAGGATATGTAACATTCCTAATAAGATAAAAAATACCAAGCCTGAGTTTTTTTTCTAGATTATAAGATTTAAGTTAAGAAAACCTCAATGCCTCCCCTAGAAGTAGTATATAGATATAAGAGAAAAATAGTTACCCTAGGTTTAATATAGTAAGTGTCATTGACTCAGTTATGAGCATTATTAGATAATTGTCATTGACAGTGTTTGTATTTTGATTTAGTACTATTATAATCTTTGATTCATTGATGAGTATTATTAGATATTTGTCACTTACAAACTGCATTTTTGTGATTAATTGGGTACTATAACCATTTCTAATTATTTTCTCTTTACTATTAAAGTGTATTATTAAATAGTTGTCTTTTAGATAAAGATGTGTAGTTTCCCTTTACTGTAATCAACAAGTAATCATTTTGTCACTCATTGATAGCTACATAATATACTTGTGAGTACTTAATTTGACAGTTTTTATTTGTTAATTGAGGTTCTTTAAGTAGAATGACTGTTGTGAGAACATATTTTTCTTTTGCCTGAGTTTTTGAAAATCACATGTTCTAAAAATATTGAGTGTAACCTTGACAATGAAATCTTTTTCAGGAAACTTTAGTATGTATTAAGGAGCATAGGGAAACTTTGATATGTAATGCAGAAAAGCAGTCCACTTAGATAATTATGCTCTGTTTATGGTCTAGAATAATATGCAATTAACAGATGATAGCCATTCTTTAAGTTCTAATGCTTTACCAGAAATAGTGTCACATGACTGTCCCATGTGTAAGTTGGAAATCTCAAGTGGTTTTTCTGTTCTTTGTACCAAACTGGCGTTCTTTAGGTACCCCCCATACTATAGGTTATAGTCGATTCCTCCCTCCTCAGGAAGCCTATTGGTGGAAGCATGACCAAGAAACTATGCCCCGCCTTCTCGTTAGTGTATTTGAGTGACCTGAGGTGATACAAAAGTGTCAACCCATGACCGAGGGGAGTCAGAGTATTGTGGGCACCTATACAGATAACATTACGTTAAGGGGACGGGGGCATTGAGGCCTAGAGTTAATTGTAGTGTCTAAATAAATTCAGCGTAAAGTATCTTCGCATATTTATTATCACCTTGCAAGCCGTAGATCTGGTTTGTAGTGTAGAGATACATCTATGCAACAATATTGGCCTCGGCTGGTATAGATCTATATGACAGGGGTGTTCCCCCTTCTCTGAAAGCCTATTAGTGGAGATATGACCAAGTGCCAGACCCGAGGTGTTAAAAAGGGTTAAACAGCATGCGAGAGGAGAGTATTGTTAGCGCCCATACAGATAACATTACATTAAAGGGACGGGGGCATTGAGGCCTAGAGGAACTATGTAGCTTCTAAATAAAATAAGTGTTAAGTATCTTTGCATATTTATCACCTTGCATGAATGAGCCCTGGCTTGGAGTGTAGAAGAATATAATAATACCTACATGACAGTGATGGCAGCGAAGTACAACTCTAACACGACAGTGGAGTACGACTACAAAATACAACAGTGGTATACCGCAGGCACGACTACCAAGTACCAGAACAGGTCTTAAAGAACACCATGGGTCAAATATCACTGTTGAAGAGTACTATAGGAGAAGCATCTCTCAGTGAGGTATCAATCAATCAATCAATCAATCAATATATATATATATATATATATATATATATATATATATATATATATATGTATGTATATATATATATATATATATATATATATATATATATATATATATATATATATATATATATATATATATATATACATATAGATAGATAGATATACATATATATATATATATATATATATATATATATATATATATATATATATATATATATATATATATATATATATATATATATATATATATATATAAATAAATATTTGTGTGTGTATATATATATATGTGCATGTATATATATGTGCATATATATATATATATATATATATATATATATATATATATATATATATATATATATATATATATATATATATATATATATATACATATATGTGTGTGTATATATATATATATATATATATATATATATATATATATATATATATATATATATATATATATATATATATATATATATATATATATATATATATATATATGTGCATATATATATATATATATATATATATATATATATATATATATATATATATATATATATATATATATATATATATATATATATATATATATATATATATATATATATATATATATATATATATATATATATATATATATATATATATATATATATATATATATATATATATATATAATATATATATATATATATATATATATATATATATATATATATATATATATATATATATATATATATATATATATATCAAATAAGCACATTACATATGTGAAAACATGAATAATTTTTTTACCCCGACCGGGACTCGAACCTAAGACTTATGATTACTAAGTCAAGGCGCTACCACTACACCACAGAAGGTTAAAAGGAACCCAACCTTATAGCTTATATCTGCTATACTTAGGAATGAACGCATTCTATCTGAATGCCACTATGTTCATATTACAGATTCCCCAACCTCACTCATGGCTTCATTTTAGCATTTAATTCAAGTCCCAATCTCATTCGGGCTTGAAATATCAAATAAGCACATTACATATGTGAAAACATGAATAATATTTTTTTTTACCCCGACCGGGACTCGAACCTAAGACTTATGATTACTAAGTCAAGGCGCTACCACTACACCACAGAAGGTTAAAAGGAACCCAACCTTATAGCTTATATCTGCTATACTTAGGAATGAACGCATTCTATCTGAATGCCACCATGGTCATATTACAGATTCAACAACCTCACTCGTGGCTTCATTTTAGCATTTAATTCAAGTCCCAATCTCATTCGGGCTTGAAATATCAAATAAGCACATTACATATGTGAAAACATAATATAAGGTCGGTTTCCTTTTAACCTTCTGTGGTGTAGTGGTAGCGCCTTGACTTAGTAATCATAAGTCTTAGGTTCGAGTCCCGGTCAGGGTAAAAAAATTATTCATGTTTTCACATATCTAATGTGCTTATTTGATATTTCAAACCCGAATGAGATTGGGACTTGAATTAAATGCTAAAATGAAGCCACGAGTGAGGTTGGGGAATCTGTAATATGAACATAGTGGCATTCAGATAGAATGCGTTCATTCCTAAGTATAGCAGATATAAACAATAAGGTTGGGTTCCTTTTAACCTTCTGTGGTGTAGTGGTAGCGCCTTGACTTAGTAATCATAAGTCTTAGGTTCGAGTCCCGGTCGGGGTAAAAAAATTATTCATGTTTTCACATATTTAATGTGCTTATTTTATAGTTCAAGCCCGAATGAGATTGGGACTTGAATTAAATGCTAAAATGAAGCCACGAGTGAGGTTGGGGAATCTGTAATATGAACATAGTGGCATTCAGATAGAATGCGTTCATTCCTAAGTATAGCAGATATAAGCTATAAGGTTGGGTTCCTTTTAACCTTCTGTGGTGTAGTGGTAGCACCTTAAGTTAGTAATTACAAGTCTTAGGTTCGAGTCCCGGTCAGGGTAAAAAAAAAAAAAATATCCATGTTTTCACATATGTAATGTGCTTATTTGATATTTCAAGCCCGAATGAGATTGGGACTTGAATTAAATGCTAAAATGAAGCCACGAGTGAGGTTGGGGAATCTGTAATATGAACATAGTGGCATTCAGATAGAATGTGTTCATTCCTAAGTATAGCAGATATAAGCTATAAGGTTGGATTCCTTTTAACCTTCTGTGGTGTAGTGGTAGCGCCTTGACTTAGTAATCATAAGTCTTAGGTTCGAGTCCCGGTCGGGGTAAAAAAATTATTCATGTTTTCACATATGTAATGTGCTTATTTGATATTTCAAGCCCGAATGAGATTGGGACTTGAATTAAATGCTAAAATGAAGCCACGAGTGAGGTTGGGGAATTTGTAATATAAACATAGTGGCATTCAGAGAGAATGCGTTCATTCCTAAGTATAGCAGATATAAGCTATAAGGTTGGATTCCTTCTAACCTTCTGTGGTGTTGTGGTAGCGCCTTGACTTAGTAATCATAAGTCTTAGGTTCGAGTCCCGGTCGGGGTAAAAAAAAAAAAAATTACTCATGTTTTCACATATGTAATGTGCTTATTTGATATTTCAAGCCTGAATGAGATTGGGAAGTGAATTAAATGCTAAAATGAAGCCACGAGTGAGGTTGGGGAATCTGTAATATTAGCATAGTGGCATTCAGATAGAATGCGTTCATTCCTAAGTATAGCAGATATAAGCTATAAGGTTGGGCTCCTTTTAACCTTCTGTGGTGTAGTGGTAGCGCCTTGACTTAGTAATCATAAGTCTTAGGTTCGAGTCCCGGTCGGGGTAAAAAAATTATTCATATATATATATATATATATATATATATATATATATATATATATATATATATATATATTTATATATATATATATGTGTTTGTGTGATATATATATATATATATATATATATATATATATATATATATATATATATATATATATATATATATATATATATATATATATATATATATATATATATATATATATATATATATATATATATATATATATATATATATATATATATATATATATATATATGTGTGTGTGTGTGTGTGTGTGTGATTACCTAATTGTGTTTATGGGAAAGAGCCCAAAGCTCGTATCTTCCCGTCTCCTCATCGGTTCCATTTTATACTTAGTGATACTTATCATACCTGTCCTTAAAACTATGGATTGAGATAGCGTTAACTACCTCCTCGCTTAGTCAATTCCAATTATCAACTACTCTTACACTGAAAAAGTATTTCCTTACATCCTGCAAAGAAGTTTTCTTACGAAGCTTCAAACTATGACCTCTAGCTCTAGAGCCAGCCATATCAAAATATCGATCCCTATCCACTCTATCATAACCATGAAGGAATTTAAAGACTGTCACCATATCCCCCCCCTCACTCTTCTAGCTTCGAGTGATGGTAAATCTAATTCCCTCAGCCTCACATCATAACTGAGAATGCGTATTTCTGGCACCAGTTTCGTGGCATGTCTTTGAACTATTTCAAGCTTAGCTATGTGCTTTTTCAAGTGTGGATTCCAAAAGGTTGCTGCATATTCGAGTTTCGACCTCACATAGGTTACATAAATATTTTTGAACATTTCCTTGTCCATGTGCCTGAAGGCTACCCTTACATTTGATAAGAATGCATATGCTGCCCTTACTATGCCATTTATATGTATTTCTGGAGACAAATCTGCCAGTATGTTTACTCCTAGATCTCTCTCATTTTCTGTCTCTTGAATTTGTACTCCAGCCACCGAGTAGTCAAGCTTGGGCCTTCTTGCACTTGTACTCATTCTCATTATCTTACATTTTGAAGTATTGAATTTCATTAGCCACTTTTCTGACCACTCATGTAGATTATGTAGATCCTCCTGAAGTTCTCTACCATTGTTCTCGTTTTTTTTACTTTCTTCTCAATCTTTGCATCATCTGCAAACATATTCATGAATGAATTTACACACTCTGGTAGGTCATTTACATATACAAGGAACGAAAGTGGCCCTAAAACTGAACCCTGTGGAACTCCACTACTAACTCTTCTCTATTCAGACACTGAGTGTCTTACTCTAACTCTCTGTTCCCTTCCTTCTAAGTAAATTTTTATCCATTCCAAAACATTTCCACCTATTCTAGCCATTGCTTGCAGCTTCCTAATAAGTCTCCCATGTGGAACTGTGTCAAACGCTTTCTGGAAGTCTAGGAATATGCAATCTGCCCAGCTCTCTCTTTCCTGTAAGATTCAGCTTACCACGTCATAGAATTCTAATAAGTTTGTTACTGTTGATCTACCTTCTCTGAAACCATGTTGCCTCACTGACAAAAATTTGAAGGATTCCAAGTGAAGAGAGATATGTTTCCTTAGTAGTTTCTCCATAACTTTGCAAACTAATCTGGTCAAGGAAACTGGTCTATTGTTCAGAGCCGTATCCCTTCTTCCCATTTTGAAGATAGGTATCACATTTGCTTGTTTCCAACATCATGGAATCTCCCCTGACTCCAGTGACTTTTTAAATATGATACTTAGTGCCAATGATATTGAGTTTGTGCATTTTTTAAGCACATGAGGGGATATGTCATCAGGACCTGTAGCTTTATGAACATCTAAATCCATCAGCGCTTTGCATACCTCTGTGGCTGTAAGGTTGATGTTCTCTAATACCGATCCTTGAGCTTCTATCTCTGCAATCTGAGGGGGTGGGGTATTTTCTACTGTAAATCCTTTTACTTAGGTAGTCATTTCTTGCTCTTTTGTAGGTTTGCCAGGCATTTATGTTTTTTCTCCTCCTATACCTTTTCCAGCATTTGTCTCTCCACTCCTTAGCTCTTTTACACTCATTATCGAACCATTTCTCTCTTGCATGAATTACACCTACTTTGGTGACAGGTATGCAGCAATCTACTATCTTCCCATATTTCTCACAAAAGATATCATACATTTCTTGTACAGATTTGTTGTAAAATAAGGTTCTCCAGTCAATAACTGCAAAAAGCTCATTCATTTTGATGTAATCTCCTTTCGGATAGTTCCTCCTCATGTGCTCAGTGCCTCTATGCTCAGGCAGAATATCATCAATGATATACTCCATCAACATCACACAGTGGTCACTCTTTCCAATTGGTGGTTAACAACACACAATGGTCACTCTTTCCAATTGGTTTTTCATACTCATTTTTTTCAATATCCAACACATTATCTGTGAATACTAGATCAAGTAGTGATGGCTCATCACCACCCCTGGCCCTTGTTGGGTCCATTACATGTTGGTGTAGGAAATTCCCTTGTACGCAATCTAGGAATCTTGCCCCGATTGAGTCCTCACCACTGTGTGGGTCAAGATTTATCCAATCTATCTCTTTATGATTAAAGTCTCCCATAATAAAAATCCAACATTTTTTTTCCCATGCCATGTTAACAACTGAGTTTATGACTTCACTAGTACCTATATGACTTTCCTCATAAACTTCAATCCTATTCTGGTTCCTTGGTGGGTTATATACAACAGTTATTATAATGCTCTCTGACCCAGTATTTATGCGAGCAACAAGAAATTCCTTGAAATCACTTTCTATAGCCAAGTTTATTTCTTCAACTTGAATCCTTTCACTAATGAGCAGTGCTATCCCTCCACCAGTCCTCTTAGATCTTTCAACCCTTAGTATTCTGAAGCCCTTAGGAAAAACTGTGACACTGTTTATGTCCTCACTCAACTTAGTCTCTGTAATTGCTACTATATCTGCCTTACTGTTGTGAATCCTATCTTTTAATTCTACTGCCTTACCAGCTAATCCATCAGCATTTGTGTATAACAATCTTAATGAGGCCCCATCCCCTGATCTTCCGTCATTATCTTCATTATCTCCCCTTTGTCTGGGAGAACTCTGAAATGAAAATTTTTCTTCTCTTCTTAATTGCTTTCCTCATTTAACCTTCTTGCCTCTTGCAACAAGTTTTTGATCTTTCCCATCTCTTCCTGTGTTCTGTATCATCTAATGAACACTTCTTTGAATTCTTGAAGGTCTTTTAGACATTTTTTTCTAAACAATGTTTCCCTACATGTTTCCCCTCTCTCAAAGGTTACTTTTGTTGGTCTCGGCTTTCCTTCCCTGGAATATTTACCTAGTTGGTGTATGTTTACAATATCTTCAGGACCACAAACTACTCCAAGCTTTCTTATCAGGTTTACAACCCTAGTTTTATTTTCGTCAAGTCTCCCCTGCCATGTATGTGTGTATGTGTGCATGTGCATGTGTATGTGTATGTGTATGTATGTATGAATGTATGTATGAATGTATGTATGTATGTATGTATGTGTGTGTTTGTCTGTGTATGTGTGCATGTGTGTGTAATTACCTAATTGTAATTACCTAATTGTGTTTACGGAAAAGAGCCCAATGCTAGTATCTTCCCGCCTCCTGATAGGATCCATTTTCTACTTAGTGATACTTATCATACCTGTCCTTAAAACTATGGATTAAGATAGCATTAACTACCTCCTATCTTAGTGAATTCCAATTATCAACTACTCTTTCACTGAAAATGTATTTCCTTACATCCTGCAAAGAAGTTTCCTTACGAAACTTCAAATTATGACCTCTAGTTCTAGAGCCTGCCATATCAAAATATCGATCCCTATCCACACTATCATAACCATGAAGGAATTTAAAGACTGTCACCATATCCCCCCTCAATCTTCTAGCTTCGAGTGATGGTAAGTCTAATTCCCCCAGCCTCTCATCATAACTGAGATTGCGAATTTCTGGCACTAGTTTCGTGGCATGTCTTTGAACTTTTTGAAGCTTAGCTATATGCTGTTTCAAGTGCGGATTCCAAAAGGGGGCTACATTTTCAAGTTTTGGCCTCACATACGTTACATAATTATTTCTGAACATTTCCTTGTCCATGTGCCTGAGGCTACCCTTACATTTTATAAGAAGGCATATGCTGCCCTTACTATGCCATTTATATATATTTCTAGAGACAAATCTGTAAGTATGTTTACTCCTAGATCTCTCTCATTTTCTGGCTCTTGAAGTTGTACTCCAGCCACCGAGTAGTCAAGCATGGGCCTTCTTGCACTTGTACCCATTCTCATTACCTTACATTTTGAAGTATTGAATTTCATTAGCCACTTTTCTAACCACTCATGCAAATTATTTAAATCTTCCTAAAGTTCTCTACCATTGCTCTCGTTTCCTGTGTGTGTGTGTGTGATAACCTAATTGTGATTACCTAATTGTGTTTACGGGAAAGAGCCCAAAGCTCGTATCTTCCCGTCTCCTGATCGGTTCCATTTTAGACTTAGTGATACTTATCGTACCTGTCCTTAAAACTATGGATTGAGATAGCATTAACTACCTCCTCGCTTAGCGAATTCCAATTATCAACTACTCTTACACTGAAAAAGTATTTCCTTACATCCTGCAAAGAAGTTTTCTTATGAAGCTTCAAACTATGACCTCTAGTTCTAGAGCCAGCCATATCGAAATATCGATCCCTATCCACTCTATCATAACCATGAAGGAATTTAAAGACTGTCACCATATCCCCCCTTACTCTTCTAGCTTCGAGTGATGGTAAGTCTAATTCCCTCAGCCTCTCATCATAACTGAGATTGCGTATTTCTGGCATCAGTTTCGTGGCATGTCTTTGAACTTTTTCAAGCTTAGCTATGTGCTTTTTCAAGTACGGATTCCAAAAGGGGGCTGCATATTCGAGTTTTGGCCTCACATAGGTTACATAAATATTTCTGAACATTTCCTTGTCCATGTGCCTGAAGGCTACCCTTACATTTGATAAGAATGCATATGCTGCCCTTACTATGCCATTTATATGTATTTCTGGGGACAAATCTGCCAGTATGTTTACTCCTAGGTCTCTCTCATTTTTTGTCTCTTGAAGTTGTACTCCATCCACCGAGTAGTCAAGCTTGGGCCTTCTTGCACTTGTACCCATTCTCATTACCTTACATTTTGAAGTATTGAATTTCATTAGCCACTTTTCTGACCACTCATGCAGATTATTTAGATCCTCCTGAATTTCTCTACCATTGTTCTCGTTTTTTATTTTCTTCACAATCTTTGCATCATCTGCAAGCATATTCATGAATGAATTTACAGACTCTGGTAGGTCATTTACATATACAAGGAACAAAAGTGGCCCTAAAACTGAACCCTGTGGAACTCCACTACTAACTCTTCTCCATTCAGACACTGAGTGTCTTACTCTAACCCTCTGTTCTCTTCCTTCTAAGTAAGTTTTTATCCATTCCAAAACATTTCCACCTATTCTAGCCATTGAGTGCAGCTTCCTAATAAGTCTCCCATGTGGAACAGTGTCAAACGCTTTCTGGAAGTCTAGGAATATGCAATCTGCCCAGCCCTCTCTTTCCTGTAAGATTTGGCTTACCTCATCATAAAATTCTAATAAGTTTGTTACTGTTGATCTACCTTCTCTGAAGCCATGTTGCCTCACTGACAAAAAGTTGAAGGATTCCAAGTGAAGAGAGATATGTTTCCTTAGTAGTTTCTCCATAACTTTGCAAACTATGCTGGTCAAGGAAACTGGTCTATAGTTCAGAGCCGTATCCCTCCTTCCCTTTTTGAAGATAGGTATCACATTTGCTTGTTGCCAGCATCTTGGAATCTCCCCCGACTCCAGTGACTCCTTAAATATGATACTTAGTGCCACTGATATTGTGTTTGCGCATGTTTTAAGCACATGAGGGGATATGTCATCAGGACCTGTAGCTTTATGAACATCTAAATCCATCAGCGCCTTGCATACCTCTGTGGCTGTAAGGTTGATGTTCTCTAATACCGGCCCTTGAGCTTCTATCACTGCAATCTGAGGGGGTGGGGTATTTTCTACTGTAAATACTGACTGAAACTCCTTGTTCAATTCTTTGCAGATCTCTTCATCCATCTCAGTGATGCTTCCATCCGCTCTCTTTAGCCTTAAAACCTGTTCTTTTACCTTCAGATTTCCTCTGATAAAGCTGTGGAAAAGCTTGGGATTTTCTTTAGCCTTCCTGGTGATGTCCCTCTCATAATCTCTCTCTGCCTCTCTCCTTTTACTTAGGTAGTCATTTCTTGCTCTTTTGTAGGTTTGCCAGGCATTTATGTTTTTTCTCCTCCTATACCTTTTCCAGCATTTGTCTCTCCACTCCTTAGCTCTTTTACACCCATTATCGAACCATTTCTCTCTGGCATGAATTACACCTACTTTGGTGACAGGTATGCAACAATCTACTATCTTCCCATATTTCTCACAAAAGAAGTCATACATTTCTTGTACAGATTTGTTGTAAAATAAGGTTCTCCAGTCAATAACTGCAAAAAGCTCATTCATTTTGATGTAATCTCCTTTCGGATAGTTCCTCCTCATGTCCTCAGTGCCTCTACTCTCAGGAAGAATATCTTCAATGATATACTCCATCAACAACACACAGTGGTCACTCTTTCCAATTGGTGGTTCATACTCAATATTTTCAATATCCATCACATTATCTGTGAACACTAGATCAAGTAGTGATGGTTCATCCCCACCCCTGGCCCT
>JAXCGZ010015639.1:2500-10000 GCA_037179515.1 Halocaridina rubra | reverse complement strand
TCATGAATGAATTTACAGACTCTGGTAGGACATTTACATATACAAGGAACAAAAGTGGCCCTAAAACTGAACCCTTTGGAACTCTTCTACTAACTCTTCTCCATTCAGACGCTGAGTGTCTTACTCTAAACCTCTGTTCCCTTCCTTCTAAGTAAGTTTTTATCCATTCCAAGACATTTCCAACTTGCAGATTCCTAATAAGTCTCCCATATGGAACAGTGCCAAACGCTTTCTGAAAGTCTAGGAATATGCAATCTGCCCAGCTCTCTCTTTCCTGTAAGATTCGGCTTACTTCATCATAAAATTCTAATAAGTTTGTTACTGTTGATCTACCTTCTCTGAAGCCATGTTGCCTCACTGACAAAAAGTTGAAGGATTCCAAGTGAAGAGAGATATGTTTCCTTAGTAGTTTCTCCATAACTTTGCAAACTATGCTGGTCAAGGAAGCTGGTCTATAGTTCAAAGCCGCATCCCTCCTTCCCTTTTCGAAGATAGGTATCACGCTTGCTTGTTTCCAGCATCTTGGAATCTCCCCTGACTCCAGTGACTTAAATATGATACTTAGTGCCACTAATATTGAGTTTGCGCATTTTTAAAGTACATGAGGGGATATGACATCAGGACCTGCAGCTTTATGAACATCTAACTCCTTCAGCGCCTTGCATACCTTTGTAGCTGTAAGGTTACTGATCTGTAATACCGGTCCTTGAGCTTCTATCTCTGCAATCTGAGGGGGTGGGGTATTTTCTACTGTAAATTCTGAATGATACTCCTTGTTCAATTCTTTGCAGATCTCTTCATTCGTCTCAGTGATGCTTCCATCCTCTCTCTTAAGCCTTAAAACCTGTTCTTTTACTTTCAGTTTTCCTCTGATAATGCTGTGGAAAAGCTTATGATTTTCTTTAGCCTTCCTGATGATGTCCCTCTCATAGTTTCTCTCTGCCTCTCTTCTTTTACTTAGGTAGTCATTTCTTGCTCTTTTGTAGGTTTGCCAGGCATTTATGTTTTTTCTCCTCCTATACCTTTTCCAGCATTTGTCTCTCCACTCATTAGCTCTTTTACACCCATTATCGAACCATTTCTCTATGGCATGACTTACACCTACTTTGGTGGCAGGTATGCAGTAATCTACCATCTTTCCATATTTCTCACAAAAGATGTCATGCATTTCTTGTACAGATTTGTTGTAAAATAAGGTTCTCCAGTCAATAACTGCAAAAAGCTCATTCATTTTGATGTAATATCCTTTCGGATAGTTCCTCCTCATGTGCTTAGTGCCTCTACTCTCATGCAGAATATCTTCAATGATATACTCCATCAAGAACACACAGTGGTCACTCTTTCCAATTGGTGGTTCATACTCAATCTTTTCAATATCCAACACATTATCTATGAACACTAGATCAAGTAGTGATGGCTCATCCCCACCCCTGGCCCTCGTTGGGTCCATTACATGTTGGTGTAGGAAATTCCCTTGTATGCAATCTAGGAATCTCGCCTGGAATGATTCCTCACCACTGTGTGGGTCAAGATTTATCCAATCTATCTCTTTATGATTAAAATCTCCCATAATTAAAATCCTATGTATGTATGTATGTATAGATGTATGTATGTAAAATTATATATACAAACACACACACACACACACACACACACACACACACACACACACACACACACACACACACACCTTCAAGAATGCAAAGAAGTGTTCATTAGACGATACAGAACACAGGAAGAGATGGGAAAGATCAAAAACTTGTTGCAAGAGGCAAGAAGGTTAAATGATGAAAGAAATGAAGAAGAGAAGAAAAATTTTCGTTACAGAGTACTTCCAGACAAAGGGGAGATAAAGAAGATAATGACAGAAGATCAGGGGATGGGGCCTCATTAATACTGTTATACACAAATGCTGATGGATTAGCTGGTAAGGCAGTAGAATTAAAAGATAGGATTCACAACAGTAAGGCAGATATAGTAGCAATTACAGAGACTAAGTCGAGTGAGGACATAAACAGTGTCACAGTTTTTCCTAAGGGCTTCAGAATACTTAGGGTTGAAAGATCTGAGAGGACTGGTGGAGGGATAGCACTGCTCATAAGTGAGAGGATTCAAGTTGAAGAAATAAACTTGGCTATAGAAAGTGAGTTCAGGGAATTTCTTGTTGCTCGCATAAATACTGGGTCAGAGAGCATTATAATAACTGTTGTATACAACCCACCAAGGAACCAAAATAGGCTTGAAATTTATGAGGAAAGTCATATAGGTACTATTGAAGTCATAAACACAGTTGTTAACATGGCACGGGAAAAAAAATGTAGGATTTTGATTATGGGAGACTTTAATCATAAAGAGATAGATTGGATAAATCTTGACCCACACAGTGGTGAGGACTCATTCGGGGCAAGATTCCTAGATTGCGTACAAGGGAATTTCCTACACCAACATGTAATGGAACCAACAAGGGCCAGGGGTGGGGATGAGCCATCACTACTTGATCTAGTGTTCACAGATAATGTGTTGGATATTGAAAATATTGAGTATGAACCACCAATTGGAAAGAGTGACCACTGTGTGTTGTTGATGGAATATATCATTGAAGATATTCTTCCTGAGAGTAGAGGCACTGAGGACATGAGGAGGAACTATCCAAAAGGAGATTACATCAAAATGAATGAGCTTTTTGCAGTTATTGACTGGAGAACCTTATTTTACAACAAATCTGTACAAGAAATGTTTGACATCTTTTGTGAGAAATATGGAAAGATAGTAGATTGCTGCATACCTGTCACCAAAGTAGGTGTAATTCATGCCAGAGAGAAATGGTTCGATAATGGGTGTAAAAGAGCTAAGGAGTGGAGAGACAAATGCTGGAAAAGGTATAGGAGGAGAAAAAACATAAATGCCTGGCAAACCTACAAAAGAGCAAGAAATGACTACCTAAGTAAAAGGAGAGAGGCAGAGAGAGATTATGAGAGGGACATCACCAGGAAGGCTAAAGAAAATCCCAAGCTTTTCCACAGCTTTATCAGAGGAAATCTGAAGGTAAAAGAACAGGTTTTAAGGCCAAAGAGAGCGGATGGAAGCATCACTGAGACGTATGAAGAGATCTGCAAAGAATTGAACAAGGAGTTTCAGTCAGTATTTACAGTAGAAAATACCCCACCCCTTCAGATTGCAGTAATAGAAGCTCAAGGGCCGGTATTAGAGAACATCAACCTTACAGCCACAGAGGTATGCAAAGCGCTGATGGATTTAGATGTTCATAAAGCTACAGGTCCTGATGACATATCCTCTCATGTGCTTAAAAAATGCGCAAACACAATATCAGTGGCACTAAGTATCATATTTAAGGAGTCACTGGAGTCGGGGGAGATTCCAAGATGCTGGAAACAAGCAAATGTGATACCTATCTTCAAAAAGGGAAGGAGGGATACGGCTCTGAACTATAGACCAGTTTCCTTGACCAGCATAGTTTGTAAAGTTATGGAGAAACTACTAAGGAAACATATCTCTCTTCACTTGGAATCCTTCAACTTTTTGTCAGTGAGGCAACATGGCTTCAGAGAAGGTAGATCAACAGTAACAAACTTATTAGAATTTTATGATGAGGTAAGCCAAATCTTACAGGAAAGAGAGGGCTGGTCAGATTGCATATTCCTAGACTTCCAGAAAGCGTTTGACACTGTTCCACATGGGAGACTTATTAGGAAGCTGCACTCAATGGCTAGAATAGGTGGAAATGTTTTGGAATGGATAAAAACTTACTTAGAAGGAAGGGAAAAGAGGGTTAGAGTAAGACACTCAGTGTCTGAATGGATAAGAGTTAGTAGTGGTGTTCCACAGGGTTCAGTTTTAGGGCCACTTTTGTTCCTTGTATATGTAAATGACCTACCAGAGTCTGTAAATTCATTCATGAATATGTTTGCAGATGATGCAAAGATTGTGAAGAAAGTAAAAAACGAGAACAATGGTAGAGAACTTCAGGAGGATCTAAATAATCTGCATGAGTGGTCAGAAAAGTGGCTAATGAAATTCAGTACTTCAAAATGTAAGGTAATGAGAATGGGTACAAGTGCAAGAAGGCCCAAGCTTGACTAATCGGTGGCTGGAGTACAACTTCAAGAGACAGAAAATGAGAGAGATCTAGGAGTAAACATACTGGCAGATTTGTCTCCAGAAATACATATAAATGGCATAGTAAGGACAGTATATGCATTCTTATCAAATGTAAGGGTAGCCTTCAGGCACATGGACAAGGAAATGTTCAGAAATATTTATGTAACCTATGTGAGGCCAAAACTCGAATATGCAGCCCCCTTTTGGAATCCGCACTTGAAAAAGCACATAGCTAAGCTTGAAAAAGTTCAAAGACATGCCACGAAACTGGTGCCAGAAATACGCAATCTCAGTTATGATGAGAGGCTGAGGGAATTAGACTTACCATCACTCGAAGCTAGAAGAGTAAGGGGGGATATGGTGACAGTCTTTAAATGCCTTCATGGTTATGATAGAGTGGATAGGGATCGATATTTTGATATGGCTGGCTCTAGAACTAGAGGTCATAGTTTGAAGCTTCGTAAGAAAACTTCTTTGCAGGATGTAAGGTAATACTTTTTCAGTGTAAGAGTAGTTGATAATTGGAATTCGCTAAGCGAGGAGGTAGTTAATGCTATCTCAATCCATAGTTTTAAGGACAGGTATGATAAGTATCACTAAGTCTAAAATGGAACCGATCAGGAGACGGGAAGATACGAGCTTCGGGCTCTTTCCCGTAAATACAATTAATTAATCACAATTAGGTAATCACACACACACACACACACACACACACACACACATATATATATATATATATATATATATATATATATATATATATATATATATATATATATAAATATATATATATATATATATATATATATATATATATATATATATATATATATATATATATATATATATATATATATATATATATATATATATATATATATATATATATATATATATATATATATATATATATATATATATATATATATATATATATATATATATATATATATATATATATATATATATATATATATATATATATATATATATATATATATATATATATATATATATAAATATAAAAGTTTCTCTCTCTCTCTCTCTCTCTCTCTCTCTCTCTCTCTCTCTCTCTCTCTCTCTCTCTCTCTCTCTCTCTCTCTCTCTCTCTCTGATACTAGCATTTATTGATTAGTATCCATCCGTTGCCAAGGTAGCCTCCTTTAGAAGGTCAATTTATGGCAGTTAGAGTACCATCTAAGAGATACTCTTAATAAATAAATTGGACTTTTGTTGGCCTCTATGACCCTCATACTGGGGTCACATTATGAAAATGCTCCCTCGAAGTAATCAGTTTAAGAATCAGCAGATAACAGAAAAAGCCCAATGCCGGATCTCCCAAGTTAAGAAACAAGGAAGTGATATAATATTTTGCATGATAAGGTTAGTAAAGCTGGAGAAGATCTACAAAAAGATATATGGAGAAGATATCTTTTAAAGTTTAGAACTATTATTATCAATATAATTATTAACATTATTATTATTATTATTATTATTATAATTATTATTATTATTATTATTATTATTATTATTATTATTATTATTATTATTATTATTATTATTATTATTATTATTATTATTATTATTATTATTATTATTATTATTATTTTTATTTTTATTATAATTATTATTATTATTATTATTATTATTATTATTATTATTATTATTATTATTATTATTATTATTATTATTATTATTATTATTATTATTATTATTATTATTATTATTATTATTATTATTATTACTACACCATTATAAGCTTTGTTCGTATCGACAGATGCGACTATAATGGATAGGGAGATGTGAGACTAGCAATCTTTACTATTAACAAAAATCATCATTGCCTCAAAAATGGACCATTGTTAAACCGTTCATTCAACAACTGTCAACAGGGTCAGATTCATTAAGATTTTCAAAAAACTATTTCCCCCATATATATATATATATAAATTATATATATATTTATATATATATATATATATATATATATATATATATATATATATATATAAATATATATATATATATATATATATATATATATATATATATATATATATATATATATATATATGTATATATATATATATATATATATATATATATATATATATATATATATATATATATATATATATATATATATATATATATATATATATATATATATATATATATATATATATATATATATGTATATATATATATATATATATATATATATATATATATATATATATATATATATATATATATATATATATATATATATACATATATATATATATATATATATACATATATATATATATATATATATATATATATATATATATATATATATATATATATATATATATATATATATATATATATATATATATATATATATATATATATATATATATATATATATATATATATATATATATATATATATATATATATATATATATATATATATATATATATATATATATATATATATATATATATATATATATATATATATATATATATATATATATATATATATATATATATATATATATATATATATATATATATATATATATATATATATATATATATATACATATATATATATATATATATATACATATATATATATATATATATATATATATATATATATATATATATATATATATATATATATATATATATATATATATATATATATATATATATATATATATATATATATATATATATATATATATATATATATATATATAATGAATCATATATATATATATATATATATATATATATATATATATATATATATATATATATATATATATATATATATATATATATATATATATATATATATATATATATATATATATATATATTTATATATATATATATATATGTAACATGTAAACCCACAACCAGATTGTAGTCGTTATTGTGTATTTTGATTGTATTAGAATTTATATATGTATTTCATTTTGTATGCTCTTGTATATGGGGATGTGTGTACAGATATTGTTACAAGTGTAGATCTATATGTGCATATTTATTAATATTCTTTTAATTATGAAAGTATGTTGGGGGTTATCTTCTTTCAGATCATTTATCATTTTAAGGATTACCATTTTTCTTTGTTAATGGTTTAATGATCTTGGCGGCTTCTTTGTTGAGGATAATTCGTTTGGATTAGACCAGTCCTGTTATCATAAAAAATTTTAATCCATCAGGTCTCATGAGTCCTTTTGTTTATGTTTCTTCCTTCTTTGTTATTTTTTCTCAGTTGTGCTTGAGAAGGTATCCAGTTAGGATCCGAAATATAGCATTGTTTTATAAGTTTTGTTTCACTGATGGGCTTCCTTACTATTTAGTGCTGTATGC
>JAXCGZ010015638.1:32500-35000 GCA_037179515.1 Halocaridina rubra | reverse complement strand
GCCCAAATGACTGTGCCTACCGCAGTCCAAAGGTTGTGGTGGTCCAAGAGATTGCTACTGGTTCAGGCCTAACTACTATTGCTAAATGTCTTACAGTCATAACAGACTGTCACTAGTACAGTCCACAAAACTGCTGCTAGCTCACTCCAAAAGACTGTCCCTACTGCAATCCAAGAGACTGTTTGTGGTGCAGTCCAAGAGCCTGTTGCTAATTCAGTCCAAAAGTGTTGCTTATGTGGTCAAAAATACTGTTAATACCAGAAGTCCATAAAAATTTATCTATCTCAGTCCAAAAGACTGCTCTTAGAGCAATGCAATCTAAATAACTGCTTCAAAAGTTTTCCAAAATACTATTGCTCGAGAGCGTAAAAGTCTTGGTAAAATCATATATAAACTTTAAAAATAATGTTATTCATATATGCATGAGATATCTCTCTTGAGTTATCTTTACATAAAGAAGGTCAGTACTAAGACACAATAAAACTCGTGGAGAATGTTCACAAATAGGCGGTGAAAAATGATCAAGAATATATAGAGTAAAAACGATAACGCCGCATATCGTCTACCAGGCAGACACTTGTCAAAAGAAAGAAAAATAAAAAAGGTACTGTAATCATGCAACCTGAAGGCCACTCATCAGAGGGACAGAGAAGAATAGAGAGCGTACTGTGTACTTCTATTGATCTGGACACACCAGGTGTACTTCAACACACTCTATCCACAACACCTTTTTAACACATGATCCAAGTGTTGTGGTTTAGCTATTGCTTGGGTAACCATCAATTAATTTCCACACAGCTTTATTCGGATCATATTGACCACCCATTTAGTTACATAAAGAGAGTAGGACCAACCAAACGACCTTGAAATATATATATATATATATATATATATATATATATATATATATATATATATATATTATATATATATATATATATATATATATATATATATATATATATATATATATATAAAGTTAATAAGTCTCCATTTTTGTAGCAACAAGATACTTGTACTAATTACCAAACAAGGGAATGTTATTGTCATAGAAATAAGGAAAATGTTTCATGAGTCTTCATTTTGTACCACCCAATATACTTTGTACTAATTACCAAACAAGGGGTTGCCAACGAGTGATAAGGGCATAAATAAACGAAAAGGTGGGCCACTATATTGTTATATTAAATAATACTATAAAATATATATATTAATATATATACTTCACACGAGATGCCAAATATAACTTTATATATCAAAAGAAAGCTAGATTTTTATTTAGTCTTGTATATTAGCATAGAGTAACTCACTGTAAATAGCATTTAAAAAAACCGGTAAAATCAATCCTGTATAATATCATCCTTTGAATGTATATTTCATTTATTAAAAATTTTTTTTTTTCTTAGATTATTATTTGCAGCACGAATCTACCATTGTGATAATACTGTTGTGATAAGGTCATAAGGAAAATATTATATACAAATGAAAATGTTTTCATATAGACACCATTACTGTCAAAACACATCATTTTTTGTATTTACAAAAATAAGGATCTTGTATTGAAAAATAAATTCACTTTGAAATATGTTTTTTTTTTCAGAGATATAAGTTTTCATATATTTTTTTAGGGAGGTTTACTGTAAAAGTGCGTTCTCGGAACACCTAACTTTAAAAAACAGATCTCGCTTTAACCTATTTATTTTAGCATATTAACAGTAAAAAATATATATTCTGGGGACACCTAACTAAAAAATATATCTCACTTTAATTTTTTTTCTGATAATATTGACTAAATAAATGTTTTCTGGGGACACCTAATATTAAGAAAAAATATATATTTCTAGGGATATCTCACTTTAAAAAGACCGTTTCTGAGAATATGTTGAAAATTTTTATTTTTATTTTTGGGAGGATAGCTAACTTGAATAATAGTGCTTTCTGGGGATAATTCACTCTAAAAATTAGTTTCTAGGGATCTGTAACTATAAAATATCTAGGGAGAGGAACTTCAAAAGAATGCCTCTTGGGAGTATTTAACTTAAAAATATGTTTTTGTAGATATTTCACTCTAAAAATTAGTTTCTGGGGATCTGAAGCCAATTAATATTTAGGGATAGGAAATTCAAAATAAACTTCCTGGGAATATTTAACTTAAAAAAAAATAAATTCTGGGGATATTTCACTGTACCAAGTATTTTCTGGGGATCTGTAACTATATGATATCAGGTGATAGAAACCACAAGATAATGTTTTACGGGGATATTAAATTAAAACAAGTTCTCTGGGGATATATTTTTTTTAAGCAGAGTACTCCGGCTACCTAACTCTAAACCTTATATGTGTTATAAGATATTCCAACTTAATCAAATTCTTTTTCTAGGCTCGGTCACCTAACCTAACCTAACTTAACTTTGCCATCTTTGTTTAGCTGTTTCTTTTCTTTACAAGATCTGAAAAACCGTACAATAATGCAAGAACATTCACATATGAAAAGGTTAAA
>JAXCGZ010015638.1:17500-25000 GCA_037179515.1 Halocaridina rubra | reverse complement strand
TTATTATTATTATTATTATTATTATTATTATTATTATTATTATTATTATTATTATTATTATTACCATTATTATTTACAAGCAGTAAATTCATGTTTATGTGAAGTGACTGTTATGTGTTATGTAAATCCAACACGTATTATCCTCACAATCCTGAAAAAGGTGACTTTTAGTGTATATAAAAATGATATAAACCATTATATTTATAACGAAAAAATAATCTTGTATTATTTATCCTTATAAGTTGTGTATGAAGAGCTTATATATTGTATATTACTGCGAGAGAGAAAGAGGACCGCGAGGCGTTAGGAAGGGCATACAGCTTTAATTCTCCATCTCCAACCTGTGTATCCACCTCCATTCGAATAGGGATTAATAGTGATAATAGTGATATATAAAAGGAGAAGCAAGGGACAAGACTAGCACAGAATCTAACTATATACCTACCTCATAGTAGGGATCCAAGCCCCTCTCTCATATCACTTGGACCCAGTGATCTACAGGTAGCACAATTATCTGGCAGACATATAGAAAATCATTGAGAGAGAGAGAGAGAGAGAGAGAGAGAGAGAGAGAGAGAGAGAGAGAGAGAGAGAGAGAGAGAGAGAGAGAGAGAGAGAGAGAGAGAGAGAGAGAGAGAGAGAGAGAGAGAGAGAGAGAGAGAGAGAGAGAGTGATTATCTTCATCATTTTACTCACCAAAAGATTATAAGATTAGTACATGTGAAAAATACATTACTTAAAAAAAATAATCTTTATTAGTTAAATTTAAGGAAGGGTTTCCGTTATTAATTAACGGAAAAAGATATATTAATATGAATGAGTAAGATTATCCTTAAGAATAATGTCTAAATGTTAATCCAAGTAAAAATAAGATATAATTACAGTTGAGGACACTATTCGAATATCATACGCCAAAATATTTTTTTTTTTCAAATTAATGCTATATAAATTCATTTTTTTTTTCTGCAATTGCTTTTCATTGGATTGAACATATTTTTACAAGCGTAAAAGAGCCGTATGATACTAATATATATATATATATATATATAATATATATATATATATATATATATATATATATATATATATATATATATATGTAGTCACCGTGGCTCAACCGGTAGCGTCTGCGACTCTGAGGCGTCAGGTCGAGGGTTCGCGCCCCGTCACGGTCTGAGGTTAGCAAGGGCATGCACTCAGGGTAACGATTACACCTGCCAAAACAAGTCCTTCGCAAGAAGGCAACCGTCCTAGCCCTTGGTTGAAAAGGGAGTCCGTGACGTAAAACTGGAACAGAACATATATATATATATATATATATATATATATATATATATATATATATATATATATATATATATATATATATATATATATATATATATATATAATTTTTTTACCCCGACCGGGACTCGAACCTAGGACTTATGATTACTAAGTCAAGGCGCTACCACTACACCACAGAAGGTTAAAAGGAATCCAACCTTATAGCTTATATCTGCTATACTTAGGAATGAACGCATTCTAACTGAATGCCACTATGTTCATATTACAGATTCCCCAACCTCACTCGTGGCTTCATTTTAGCATTTAATTCAATTCCCAATCTCATTCGGGCCATCAAATCTGGTTATATATATATATATATATATATATATATATATATATATATATATATATATATATATATATATATATATATATATATATATATATTGTGTGACACAGGGACAAGTCAGACATTTGCCCTAATCTGGCCCGATAATCAGGAAAACAATAAGACGAAGAAAAATAGAAGCCTAAGGACATGGCAGAAATAAGAGATTGATAAACAATAAGAAAATAACTGCTTGAAAGAACAGTCGACATAATGAAAACACACAAACACACACATGAACACACACATACACACAGACACACACACACACACACACACACACACACACACACACACACACACACACACACACACACACACACACACACACACACACACACAGTCTTTAAATTCCTTCATGGTTATGATAGAGTGGATAGGGATCGATATTTCGATATGGCTGGCTCTAGAACTAGAGGTCATAGTTTGAAGCTTCGTAAGAAAACTTGTTTGCAGGATGTAAGGAAATACTTTTTCAGTGTAAGAGTAGTTGATAATTGGAATTCGCTAAGCGAGGAGGTAGTTAATGCTATCTCAATCCATAGTTTTAAGGACAGGTACGATAAGTATCACTAAGTCTAAAAATGGAACCGATCAGGAGACGGGAAGATACGAGCTTTGGGCTCTTTCCCGTAAACACAATTAGGTAATCACAATTAGGTAATCACACACACACACACACACACACACACACACACACACACACACACACACACACACACACACACACACACTCTTTTCCCCTTCCAGCTTCTTTATTCTTTTTTCTAGTTCCTTTCTCTCCTGCCCTTGTGCTTTATTTGCTTCCTCCAAAGATCTTATTTGTTCTTGATGATAAAATTCGGAATATGGATGGAGAAATGAAAGAGAATGAAACACTCAGAGAACAAATAAGATCTTTGGAGGAAGCAAATAAAGCACAAGGGCAGGAGAGAAAGGAACTAGAAAAAAGAATAAAGAAGCTGGAAGGGGAAAAGTGTCAACTAGAATCTAGAATTTCTAAACAAGAAGATAAAAACAAACAGCTGAATGACAACCTAAAGGAATTAGATGTTAGTTCACTGCTCTCTTCTGAGAGAGACGAGATTGCTGCTTGGAATGTCCAGATTAAGGAAAACATTGAACAGTTCAGAAAAGAATTCCAGGAGCTGAATATGGAAAATGATGCCATGAAAACTTCCTTTGCTGATGCACTAAAGGGGAATGTGGCAGTAAAAGAGGCTGTAAAGGTGGTGGCACTGGAAAACATACAAACAGTTGACTATAAAGAGACAGTAATCGAAAAAATGAAAGACGTTGTGATGGAAAGGGCAAACCCACTCATCAGACAGGCACTTGATAAGGAGAAGACAGTGGTAATCTCAGGCATAAGTGAATCCCAGGAGCCAACATGGCAGGGGAGACTTGAAGAAAATATAGCTAGGGTTGTAGACCTGATAAGAAAGCTTGGAGTAGTATGTGGTCCTGAGGATATTGTAAACATACACCAACTAGGTAAATATTCGAGGGAAGGAAAGCCGAGACCAACAAAAGTAACCTTTGAGAGAGGGGAAACATGTAGGGAAATATTGTTGAGAAAAAAAGTCTAAAAGACCTTCAAGAATGCAAAGAAGTGTTCATTAGACGATACAGAACACAGGAAGAGATGGGAAAGATCAAAAACTTGTTGCAAGAGGCAAGAAGGTTAAATGATGAAAGAAATGAAGAAGAGAAGAAAAATTTTCGTTACAGAGTACTTCCAGACAAAGGGGAGATAAAGAAGATAATGACAGAAGATCAGGGGATGGGGCCTCATTAAGACTGTTATACACAAATGCTGATGGATTAGCTGGTAAGGCAGTAGAATTAAAAGATAGGATTCACAACAGTAAGGCAGATATAGTAGCAATTACAGAGACTAAGTTGAGTGAGGACATAAACAGTGTCGCAGTTTTTCCTAAGGGCTTCAGAATACTAAGGGTTGAAAGATCTGAGAGGACTGGTGGAGGGATAGCACTGCTCATAAGTGAGAGGATTCAAGTTGAAGAAATAAACTTGGCTATAGAAAGTGAGTTCAGGGAATTTCTTGTTGCTCGCATAAATACTGGGTCAGAGAGCATTATAATAACTGTTGTATACAACCCACCAAGGAACCAAAATAGGCTTGAAGTTTATGAGGAAAGTCATATAGGTACTATTGAAGTCATAAACTCAGTTGTTAACATGGCACGGGAGTAAAAATGTAGGATTTTGATTATGGGAGACTTTAATCATAAAGAGATAGATTGGATAAATCTTGACCCCCACAGTGGTGAGGACTCATTCGGGGCAAGATTCCTAGATTGCGTACAAGGGAATTTCCTACACCAACATGTAATGGAACCAACAAGGGCCAGGGGTGGGGATGAGCCATCACTACTTGATCTAGTGTTAACAGATAATGTGTTGGATATTGAAAATATTGAGTATGAACCACCAATTGGAAAGAGTGACCACTGTGTGTTGTTGATGGAGTATATCATTGAAGATATTCTTCCTGAGAGTAGAGGCACTGAGGACATGAGGAGGAACTATCCGAAAGGAGATTACATCAAAATGAATGAGCTTTTTGCAGTTATTGACTGGAGAACCTTATTTTACAACAAATCTGTACAAGAAATGTATGACATCTTTTGTGAGAAATATGGGAAGATAGTAGATTGTTGCATACCTGTCACCAAATAAGGTGTAATTCATGCCAGAGAGAAATGGTTCGATAATGGGTGTAAAAGAGCTAAGGAGTGGAGAGACAAATGCTGGAAAAGGTATAGGAGGAGAAAAAACATAAATGCCTGGCAAACCTACAAAAGAGCAAGAAATGACTACCTAAGTAAAAGGAGAGAGGCAGAGAGAGATTATGAGAGGGACATCACCAGGAAGGCTAAAGAAAATCCCAAGCTTTTCCACAGCTTCATCAGAGGAAAACTGAAGGTAAAAGAACAGGTTTTAAGGCTAAAGAGAGCGGATGGAAGCATCACTGAGACGGATGAAGAGATCTGCAAAGAATTGAACAAGGAGTTTCAGTCAGTATTTACAGTAGAAAATACCCCACCCCCTCAGATTGCAGTGATAGAAGCTCAAGGGCCGGTATTAGAGAACATCAACCTTACAGCCACAGAGGTATGCAAAGCGCTGATGGATTTAGATGTTCATAAAGCTACAGGTCCTGATGACATATCCCCTCATGTGCTTAAAAAATGCGCAAACACAATATCAGTGGCACTAAGTATCATATTTAAGGAGTCACTGGAGTCGGGGGAGATTCCAAGATGCTGGAAACAAGCAAATGTGATACCTATCTTCAAAAAGGGAAGGAGGAATACGGCTCTGAACTATAGACCAGTTTCCTTGACCAGCATAGTTTGCAAAGTTATGGAGAAACTACTAAGGAAACATATCTCTCTTCACTTGGAATCCTTCAACTTTTTGTCAGTGAGGCAACATGGCTTCAGAGAAGGTAAATCAACAGTAACAAACTTATTAGAATTTTATGATGAGGTAAGCCAAATCTTACAGGAAAGAGAGGGCTGGGCAGATTGCATATTCCTAGACTTCCAGAAAGCGTTTGACACTGTTCCACATGGGAGACTTATTAGGAAGCTGCACTCAATGGCTAGAATAGGTGGAAATGTTTTGGAATGGATAAAAACTTACTTAGAAGGAAGGGAACAGAGGGTTAGAGTAAGACACTCAGTGTCTGAATGGAGAAGAGTTAGTAGTGGAGTTCCACAGGGTTCAGTTTTAAGGCCACTTTTGTTCCTTGTATATGTAAATGACCTACCAGAGTCTGTAAATTCATTCATGAATATGTTTGCAGATGATGCAAAGATTGTGAAGAAAATAAAAAACGAGAACAATGGTAGAGAACTTCAGGAGGATCTAAATAATCTGCATGGGTGGTCAGAAAAGTGGCTAATGAAATTCAATACTTCAAAATGTAAGGTAATGAGAATGGGTACAAGTGCAAGAAGGCCCAAGCTTGACTACTCGGTGGCTGGAGTACAACTTCAAGAGACAGAAAATGAGAGAGATCTAGGAGTAAACATACTGGCAGATTTGTCTCCAGAAATACATATAAATGGCATAGTAAGGGCAGCATATGCATTCTTATCAAATGTAAGGGTAGCCTTCAGGCACATGGACAAGGAAATATTCAGAAATATTTATGCAACCTATGTGAGGCCAAAACTCGAATATGCAGCCCCCTTTTGGAATCCGCACTTGAAAAAGCACATAGCTAAGCTTGAAAAAGTTCAAAGACATGCCACGAAACTGGTGCCAGAAATACGCAATCTCAGTTATGATGAGAGGCTGAGGGAATTAGACTTACCATCACTCGAAGCTAGAAGAGTAAGGGGGGATATGGTGACAGTCTTTAAATTCCTTCATGGTTATGATAGAGTGGATAGGGATCGATATTTCGATATGGCTGGCTCTAGAACTAGAGGTCATAGTTTGAAGCTTCGTAAGAAAACTTGTTTGCAGGATGTAAGGAAATACTTTTTCAGTGTAAGAGTAGTTGATAATTGGAATTGGCTAAGCGAGGAGGTAGTTAATGCTATCTCAATCCATAGTTTTAAGGACAGGTACGATAAGTATCACTAAGTCTAAAATGGAACCGATCAGGAGACGGGAAGATACGAGCTTTGGGCTCTTTCCCGTAAACACAATTAGGTAATCACACACACACACACACACACACACACACACACACACACACACACGCACACACACACACACACACACACACACACATATATATATATATATATATATATATATATATATATATATATATATATATATATATATATATAGAATATGTGAGTGTGATTACCTAATTGTGATTATGGGAAAGAGCCCAAAGCTCGTATCTTCCCGTCTCCTGATCGGTTCCATTTAGTACATAGTGATACTTATCATACCTGTCCTTAAAACTATGGATTGAGATAGCAGTAACTACCTCCTCGCTTAGCCAATTCCAATTATCAACTACTCTTGCACTGAAAAAGTACTTCCTTACATCCTGCAAAGATGTTTTCTTACGAAGCTTTAAACTATGACCTTTAATTCTAGAGCCAGCCATATTAAAAAATCGATCCCTATCCACTCTATCATAACCATGAAGGAATTTAAAGACTGTCACCATATCCCCCCTCAATCTTCTAGCTTCGTGTGATGGTAAGTCTAATTCCCTCAGCCTCTCATCATAAATGAGATTACGTATTTCTGGCACCAGTTTCGTGGCATGTCTTTTAACTTTTTCCAGCTTAGCTGCGTGCTTTTTTCAAGTGTGGATTCCAAAAGGGGGCTGCATAATCAAGTTTTGGCCTCACATAGGTTACATAAATATTTCTGAACATTTCCTTGTCCATGTGCCTGAAGGCTACCCTTACATTTGATAAGAAAGCCTATGCTGCCCTTACTATGCCACTTATATGCATTTCTGGAGACAAATTTGCCAGTATGTTTACTCCTAGATCTCTCATTTTCTGTCTCTTGAAGTTGTACTTCTGCCACCTAGTAGTCAAGCCTGGGCCTTCTTGCACTTATAACCATTCTCATTACCTTACATTTTGAAGTACTGAATTTTATTAGCCACTTTTCTGACCACTCATGGAGACTATTTAGTTCTTCCTGAAGATCTCTACCGTTGTTTTCGTTTCTTACTTTGTTCACAATCTTTGCATCATCTGCAAACATATTCATGAATGAATTTACAGACTCTGGTAGGTCATTTACATATACAAGGAACAAAAGTGGCCCTAATACTGAACCCTGTGGCACTCCACTACTAACTCTTCTATATTCAGACACTGAGTGTC
>JAXCGZ010015638.1:0-12500 GCA_037179515.1 Halocaridina rubra | reverse complement strand
GTCAACTAGAATCTAGAATGTCTAATCAAGAAGATAAAAACAAACAGCTAAATGACAACCTAAAGGAATTAGATGTTAGTTCACTGCTATCTTCTGAGAGAGACGAGATTGCTGCTTGGAATGTTCAGATTAAGGAAAACATTGAACAGTTCAGAAAAGAGTTCCAGGAGCTGAATATGGAAAATGATGCCATGAAAACGTCCTTTGCTGATGCACTAAAGGGGAATGTGGCAGTAAAAGAGGCTGTAAAGGTGGTGGCACTGGAAAACATACAAACAGTTGACAATAAAGAGACAGTAATCGAAAAAATGAAAGACGTTGTGATAGAAAGGGCAAACCCACTCATCAGACAGGCACTTGATAAGGAGAAGACAGTGGTAATCTCAGGCATAAGTGAATCCCAGGAGCCAACATGGCAGGGGAGACTTGAAGAAAATAAAGCTAGGGTTGTAGACCTGATAAGAAAGCTTGGAGTAGTATGTGGTCCTGAGGATATTGTAAACATACACCAACTAGGTAAATATTCGAGGGAAGGAAAGCCGAGACCAACAAAAGTAACCTTTGAGAGAGGGGAGACATGTAGGGAAATATTGTTGAGAAAAAAAACTCTAAAAGACCTTCAAGAATGCAAAGAAGTGTTCATTAGACGATACAGAACACAGGAAGAGATGGGAAAGATCAAAAACTTGTTGCAAGAGGCAAGAAGGTTAAATGATGAAAGAAATGAAGAAGAGAAGAAAAATTTTCGTTACGGAATACTTCCAGACAAAGGGAAGATAAAGAAGATAATGACAGAAGATCAGGGGATGGGGCCTCATTAAGATTGTTATACACAAATGCTGATGGATTAGCTGGTAAGGCAGTAGAATTAAAAGATAGGATTCACAACAGTAAGGCAGATATAGTAGCAATTACAGAGACTAAGTTGAGTGAGGACATAAACAGTGTCACAGTTTTTCCTAAGGGCTTCAGAATACTAAGGGTCGAAAGATCTGAGAGGACTGGTGGAGGGATAGCACTGCTCATAAGTGAGAGGATTCAAGTTGAAGAGATAAACTTGGCTATAGAAAGTGAGTTCAGGGAATTTCTTGTTGCTCGCTTAAATACTGGGTCAGAGAGCATTATAATAACTGTTGTATACAACCCACCAAGGAACCCAAATAGGCTTGAAATTTATGAGGAAAGTCATATAGGTACGATTGAAGTCATAAACTCAGTTGTTAACATGGCGCGGGAGAAAAAATGTAGGATTTTGATTATGGGAGACTTTAATCATAAAGAGATAGATTGGATAAATCTTGACCCACACAGTGGTGAGGACTCCTTTGGGGCAAGATTCCTAGATTGCGTACAAGGGAATTTCCTACACCAACATGTAATGGAACCAACAAGAGCCAGGGGTGGGGATGAGCCATCACTACTTGATCTGGTGTTCACAGATAATGTGTTGGATATTGAAAATATTGAGTATGAACCACCAATTGGAAAGAGTGACCACTGTGTGTTGTTGATGGAGTATATCATTGAAGACATTCTTCCTGAGAGTAGAGGCACTGAGGACATGAGGAGGAACTATCAGAAAGGAGATTACATCAAAATGAATGAGCTTTTTGCAGTTATTGACTGGAGAACCTTATTTTACAACAAATCTGTACAAGAAATGTATGACATCTTTTGTGAGAAATATGGGAAGATAGTAGATTGCTCCATACCTGTCACCAAAGTAGGTGTAATTCATGCCAGAGAGAAATGGTTCGATAATGGGTGTAAAAGAGCTAAGGAGTGGAGAGACAAATGCTGGAAAAGGTATAGGAGGAGAAAAAACATAAATGCCTGGCAAACCTACAAAAGAGCAAGAAATGACTACCTAAGTAAAAGGAGAGAGGCAGAGAAAGATTATGAGAGGGACATCACCAGGAAGGCTAAAGAAAATCCCAAGCTTTTCCACAGCTTTATCAGAGGAAAACTGAAGGTAAAAGAACAGGTTTTAAGGCTAAAGAGAGCGGATGGAAGCATCACTGAGACGGACGAAGAGATCTGCAAAGAATTGAACAAGGAGTTTCAGTCAGTATTTACAGTAGAAAATACCCCACCACCTCAGATTGCAGTGATAGAAGCTCAAGGGCCGGTATTAGAGAACATCAACCTTACAGCCACAGAGGTATGCAAAGCGCTGATGGATTTAGATGTTCATAAAGCTACAGGTCCTGATGACATATCCCCTCATGTGCTTAAAAAATGCGCAAACACAATATCAGTGGCACTAAGTATCATATTTAAGGAGTCATTGGAGTCGGGGGAGATTCCAGGATGCTGGAAACAAGCAAATGTGATACCTATCTTCAAAAAGGGAAGGAGGGATACGGCTCTGAACTATAGACCAGTTTCCTTGACCAGCATAGTTTGCAAACTTATGGAGAAACTACTAAGGAAACATATCTCTCTTCACTTGGAATCCTTCAACTTTTTGTCAGTGAGGCAACATGGCTTCAGAGAAGGAAGATCAACAGTAACAAACTTATTAGAATTTTATGATGAGGTAAGCCAAATCTTACAGGAAAGAGAGGGCTGGGCAGATTGCATATTCCTAGACTTCCAGAAAGCGTTTGACACTGTTCCACATGGGAGACTTATTAGGAAGCTGCAATCAATGGCTAGAATAGGTGGAAATGTCTTGGAATGGATAAAAACTTACTTAGAAGGAAGGGAACAGAGGGTTAGAGTAAGACACTCAGTGTCTGAATGGAGAAGAGTTAGTAGTGGAGTTCCACAGGGTTCAGTTTTAGGGCCACTTTTGTTCCTTGTATATGTAAATGACCTACCAGAGTCTGTGAATTCATTCATGAATATGTTTGCAGATGATGCAAAGATTGTGAAGAAAGTAAAAAACGAGAACAATGGTAGAGAACTTCAGGAGGATCTAAATAATCTGCATGAGTGGTCAGAAAAGTGGCTAATGAAATTCAATACCTCAAAATGTAAGGTAATGAAAATGGGTACAAGTGCAAGAAGGCCCAAGCTTGACTACTCGGTGGCTGGAGTACAACTTCAGGAGACAGAAAATGAGAGAGATCTAGGAGTAAACATATTGGCAGATTTGTCTCCAGAAATACATATAAATGGCGTAGTAAGGGCAGCATATGCATTCTTATCAAATGTAAGGGTAGCCTTCAGGCACATGGACAAGGAAATGTTCAGAAATATTTATGTAACCTATGTGAGGCCAAAACTCGAATATGCAGCCCCCTTTTGGAATCCGCACTTGAAAAAGCACATAGCTAAGCTTGAAAAAGTTCAAAGACATGCCACGAAACTGGTGCCAGAAATACGCAATCTCGGTTATGATGAGAGGCTGAGGGAATTAGACTTGCCATCACTCGAAGCTAGAAGAGTAAGGGGGGATATGGTGACAGTCTTTATATTCCTTCATGGTTATGATAGAGTGGATAGGGATCGATATTTCGATATGGCTGGCTCTAGAACTAGAGGTCATAGTTTGAAGCTTCGGAAGAAAACTTGTTTGCAGGATGTAAGGAAATACTTTTTCAGTGTAAGAGTAGTTGATAATTGGAATTCGCTAAGCGAGGAGGTAGTTAATGCTACCTCAATCCATAGTTTTAAGGACAGGTATGATAAGTATCACTAAGTCTAAAAATGGAACCGATCAGGAGACGGGAAGATACGAGCTTTGGGCTCTTTCCCGTAAACACAATTAGGTAATCACAATTAGGTAATCACACACACAGTGTAAGAGTAGTTGATAATTGGAATTCGCTAAGCGAGGAGGTAGTTAATGCTATCTCAATCCATAGTTTTAAGGACAGGTATGATAAGTATGACTTAAGTATAAAATGGAAGCGATCAGGAGACGGGAAGATACGAGCTTTGGGCTCTTTCCCGTAAACACAATTAGGTAATCACAATTAGGTAATCACACACACACACTTTTTGGTCATACGTGGGCCACGCAACTGCTTCTCTTATATTTTTACTTGTGTTTTTGAGTAACTAAGTGCTTAGAGGAGAACTTTACCATAATTTCCCTAAATCTGAAATCCTGCAGAATATTGTGAGTACAAAACTTATATTTGTTGTATGACGAGACTGTCCAAAATATTAAAGGAAAAAAATTGAGAACATTTTCGTGAGGGGAGAGAGAAGCTGCTGTTCTGTTCTGCCTTGAAGGAAATTTAGAAGAGTTGTCAGAGGTGAAACCATCACATCACATTACCTAATTTTTTGTGTAAACTGGGGAAAGCTCTTAGGCCGTTTACCTGATCCTGTGGTTCCATATATTGTTAAAATCAATATCCTTCCCATTTATATTAACTTGTTAGTTAGTTTGATACACGAAATAATTAAATAATTAAATAAATACCAAATATCCACCTGTCAACAGTACTGAGTTAAGTTGCCAAGTAGTACAGCTATCTTATTTTCCTCATTTTTTTGCTTTTCTTTTAGCTTTCTCTTTTACAATTTTTTTTATTTTGTATATATATTGAGTTAAATGTAAAGTCTAATCCTGTGATAACATATCTTGGTTAGCAAGTGAGTTTATCAGTTAGGAAGAATATATAGCAGAAACAGGTGGGTGCCTCCTCAGACACAAATTCTAATTTTCCTTCAGGATTGACTTTTGTTTTGTTGCATTTTTTTCTTTTTCTTTTTATCCTTAAATTACCATGGTCAAGTTTTTAAGTTAAGATGTGTGTTACAAGAAAAGAGATAAATTGAGTCACTAAATAGCACTTATATGGAGATATAAAAAATTCTGTGTGAAGCTTAAATAAAAGTTTTTCTCTTTTTTTTCCTCTTTCTCTTCTTCTTTCTATATTCTGTGAGAGGGAGAACATAAAAATGAGGCCATCTCTGTTCCAAACCTCTCCCATCCATGGGTCGGTAGGAGGGGTAGCCATTAGGAGACTTAAACAGAAAATCAAGAATTTAGAGGCAATGATTATAAGCCTTGATGAAAAAAATCGGAATATGGATGGAGAAATGAAAGAGAATGAAACACTCAGAGAGCAAATAAGATCTTTGGAGGAAGCAAATAAAGCACAAGGGCAGGAGAGAAAGGAACTAGAAAAATGAATAAAGAAGCTGGAAGGGGAAAAGAGTCAACTAGAATCTATAATTTCTAAACAAGAAGATAAAAACAAACAGCTGAATGACAACCTAAAGGAATTAGATGTTAGTTCACTGCTCTCTTCTGAGAGAGACGAGATTGCTGCTTGGAATGTCCAGATTAAGGAAAACATTGAACAGTTCAGAAAAGAGTTCCAGGAGCTGAATATGGAAAATGATGCCATGAAAACTTCCTTTGCTGATGCACTAAAGGGGAATGTGGCAGTAAAAGAGGCTGTAAAGGTGGTGGCACTGGAAAACATACAAACAGTTGGCTATAAAGAGACAGTAATCAAAAAAATGAAAGACGTTGTGATGGAAAGGGCAAACCCACTCATCAGACAGGCACTTGATAAGGAGAAGACAGTGGTGATCTCAGGCATAAGCAAATCCCAGGAGCCAACATGGCAGGGGAGACTTGAAGAAAATATAGCTAGGGTTGTAGACCTGATAAGAAAGCTTGGAGTAGTTTGTGGTCCTGAGGATATTGTAAACATACACCAACTAGGTAAATATTCGAGGGAAGGAAAGCCGAGACCAACAAAAGTAACCTTTGAGAGAGGGGAAACATGTAGGGAAATATTGTTGAGAAAAAAAAGTCTAAAAGACCTTCAAGAATTCAAAGAAGTGTTCATTAGACGATACAGAACTCAGGAAGAGATGGGAAAGATCAAAAACTTGTTGCAAGAGGCAAGAAGGTTAAATGAGGAAAAAAATGAAGAAGAGAAGAAAAATTTTCATTTCAGAGTTCTTCCAGACAAAGGGGAGATAAAGAAGATAATGACAGAAGATCAGGGGATGGGCCTCATTAAGATTGTTATACACAAATGCTGATGGATTAGCTGGTAAGGCAGTAGAATTAAAAGATAGGATTCACAACAGTAAGGCAGATATAGTAGCAATTACAGAGACTAAGTTGAGTGAGGACATAAACAGTGTCACAGTTTTTCCTAAGGGCTTCAGAATACTAAGGGTTGAAAGATCTGAGAGGACTGGTGGAGTGATAGCACTGCTCATAAGTGAAAGGATTCAAGGTGAAGAAATAAACTTGGCTATAGAAAGTGAGTTCAAGGAATTTCTTGTTGCTCACATAAATACTGGGTCAGAGAGCATTATAATAACTGTTGTATACAACCCACCAAGGGACCAAAATAGGCTTGAAGTTTATGAGGAAAGTCATATAGGTACTATTGAAGTCATAAACTCAGTTGTTAACATGGCACGGGAAAAAAAAATGTAGGATTTTGATTATGGGAGACTTTAATCATAAAGAGATAGATTGGATAAATCTTCACCCACACAGTGGTGAGGACTCATTCGGGGCAAGATTCCTAGATTGCATACAAGGGAATTTCCTACACCAATATGTAATGGAACCAACAAGGGCCAGGGGTGGGGATGAGCCATCACTACTTGATCTAGTGTTCACAGATAATGTGTTGGATATTGAAAAAATTGAGTATGAACCACCAATTGGAAAGAGTGACCACTGTGTGTTGTTGATGGAGTATATCATTGAAGATATTCTTCCTGAGAGTAGAGGCACTGAGGACATGAGGAGGAACTATCCGAAAGGAGATTACATCAAAATGAATGAGCTTTTTGCAGTTATTGACTGGAGAACCTTATTTTACAACAAATCTGTACAAGAAATGTATGACATCTTTTGTGAGAAATATGGGAAGATAGTAGATTGCTGCATACCTGTCACCAAAGTAGGTGTAATTCATGCCAGAGAGAAATAGTTCGATAATGGGTGTAAAAGAGCTAAGGAGTGGAGAGACAAATGCTGGAAAAGGTATAGGAGGAGAGAAAACATAAATGCCTGGCAAACCTACAAAAGAGCAAGAAATGACTACCTAAGTAAAAGGAGAGAGGTAGAGAGAGACTATGAGAGGGACATCACCAGGAAGGCTAAAGAAAATCCCAAGCTTTTCCACAGCTTTATCAGAGGAAAACTGAAGGTAAAAGAACAGGTTTTAAGGCTAAAGAGAGCGGATGGAAGCATCACTGAGACGGATGAAGAGATCTGCAAAGAATTGAACAAGGAGTTTCAGTCAGTATTTACAGTAGAAAATACCCCACCCCCTCAGATTGCAGAGATAGAAGCTCAAGGGCCGGTATTAGAGAACATCAACCTTACAGTCACAGAGGTATGCAAAGCGCTGATGGATTTAGATGTTCATAAAGCTACAGGTCCCGATGACATATCCCCTCATGTGCTTAAAAAATGCGCAAACACAATATCAGTAGCACTAAGTATCATATTTAAGGAGTCACTGGAGTCGGGGGAGATTCCAAGATGCTGGAAACAAGCAAATGTGATACCTATCTTCAAAAAGGGAAGGAGGGATACGGCTCTGAACTATAGACCAGTTTCCTTGACCAGCATAGTTTGCAAAGTTATGGAGAAACTACTAAGGAAACATATCTCTCTTCACTTGGAATCCTTCAACTTTTTGTCAGTGAGGCAACATGGCTTCAGAGAAGGTAGATCAACAGTAACAAACTTATTAGAATTTTATGAGGAGGTAAGCCAAATCTTACAGGAAAGAGAGGGCTGGGCAGATTGCATATTCCTAGACTTCCAGAAAGCGTTTGACACTGTTCCACATGGGAGACTTATTAGGAAGCTGCAAGCAATGGCTAGAATAAGTGGAAATGTTTTGGAATGGATAAAAACTTACTTAGAAGGAAGGGAACAGAGGGTTAGAGTAAGACACTCAGTGTCTGAATGGAGAAGAGTTAGTAGTGGAGTTCCACAGGGTTCAGTTTTAAGGCCACTTTTGTTACTTGTATATGTAAATGACCTACCAGAGGCTGTAAATTCATTCATTAATATGTTTGCAGATGATGCAAAGATTGTGAAGAAAGTAAAAAACGAGAACAATGGTGGAGAACTTAAGGAGGATCTAAATAATCTGCATGAGTGGTCAGAAAAGTGGCTAATGAAATTCAATACTTCAAAATGTAAGGTAATGAGAATGGGTACAAGTGCAAGAAGGCCCAAGCTTGACTACTCGGTGGCTGGAGTACAACTTCAAGAGACAGAAAATGAGAGAGATCTAGGAGTAAACATATTGGCAGATTTGTCTCCAGAAATACATATAAATGGCATAGTAAGGGCAGCATATGCATTCTTTTCAAATGTAAGGGTAGCCTTCAGGAACATGGACAAGGAAATGTTCAGAAATATTTATGTAACCTATGTGAGGCCAAAACTCGAATATGTAGCCCCCTTTTGGAATCCACACTTGAAAAAGCACATAGCTAAGCTGGAAAAAGTTCAAAGACATGCCACGAAACTGGTGCCAGAAATACGCAATCTCAGTTATGATGAGAGGTTGAGGGATTAGACTTACCATCACTTGAAGCTAGAAGAGTGAGGGGGGATATGGTGACAGTCTTTAAATTCCCTCATGGTTATGACAGAGTGGATAGGGATCGATATTTTAATATGGTAGGCTCTAGAACTAGAGGTCATAGTTTGAAGCTTCGTAAGAAAGCTTCTTTGCAGGATGTAAGGAAATACTTTTTCAGTGTAAGAGTAGTTGATAATTGGAATTCGCTAAGCGAGGAGGTAGTTAATGCTATCTCAATCCATAGTTTTAAGGACAGGTATGATAAGTATCACTAAGTATAAAATGGAAGCGATCAGGAGACGGGAAGATACGAGCTTTGAGCTCTTTCCCGTAAACGCAATTAGGTAATTACAATTAGGTAATTACACACACAGGAAGGCTAAAAAAATCCCAAGCTTTTCCACAACTTTATCAGAGGAAAACTGAAGGTAAAAGAACAGGTTTTAAGTCTAAAGAGAGCGGATGGAAGCATCACTGAGATGGATGAAGAGATCTGCAAAGAATTGAACAAGGAGTTTCGGTAAGTATTTACAGTAGAAAATACCCCCACCCCCTCAGATTGCAGAGATAGAAGCTCACGGGCTGGAATTAGAGAACATCAACCTTGCAGCCACAGAGGTATGCAAAGCGTTGATTGAGATAGATGCCCATAAAGCTACAGGTCCTGATGATATATCCCATCATGTACTTAAAAAATGCACAAACTCAATATCAGTGGCACTAAGTATCATATTTAAAAAGTCACTGGAGTCGGGGGAGATTCCAAGATGCAGGAAACAAGCAAATGTGATACTTATATTCAAAAAAAAGGAATGTGGGATACGGCTCTAAACTACAGACCAGTTTCCTTGACAAGCATAATTTGCAAATTTATGGGGAAACTACTAAGGAAACATATGTCTCTTCACTTGGAAGCCTTCAACTTTTTCTCAGTGAGACAAAGAAGGTAGATCAACGGTAACAAACTTAATAGAATTTTATGATGAGGTAAGCCGAATCTTACAGGAAAGAGAGTGCTGGGCAGATTGCATATTCCTAGACTTCCAAAAAGCATTTGACACTGTCCCACACGGGAGACTTATTAAGAAGCTACAAGCAATGGCTAGAATAGGTGGAAATGTCTTGAAATTGATAAAAATTTACTCAGAAGGAAGGGAACAGAGGGTTAGAGTAAGACAGTGTCTGAATGGAGAAGAGTTAGTAGTGGAGTTCCAAAACAGGGTTCAGTTTTAGGGCCACTTTTGTTCCTTGTATATGTAAATGACCTACCAGAGTCTGTAAATTCATTTATGAATATGTTTGCAGATGATGCAAAGAATGTGAAGAAAGTAAGAAACAAAAACAATGGTAGAGAACTTCAAGAAGATTTAAATAGTCTAAATGAGTTGTCAGAAAAGTGGATATTGAAATTCAATACTTCAAAATTTAAGATAATGAGAATGGGTACGAGTGCAAGAAGGCCTAAGTTTGACTACTAGGTGACAAGGTTACAACTTCAAGACACAGAGTTTGAGAGTGATCTAGGAGTAAACATATTGGCGGATTTGTCTCCAGAAATGCATATAAACTGCATAGTAAGGGCAGCATATGTTTTCTTATCAAATGTATGGGTAGTCTTCAGGCACAGGGACAAGGAAATGTTCAGAAATATTCATGCAACCTATGTGAGGCCAAAACTTGAATATGCAGCCCCCTTTTGGAATCCGCATTTGAAAAAGCACATAGGTAAGCTTGAAAAAGTTCAAAGACATGCCACGAAACTGGTGCCGGACATGCGCAATCTCAGTTATGATGAGAGGCTGAGAGAATTAAACTTACCATCACCCGAAGCTAGAAGATTGAGGGGGGTTATGTTGACAGTCTTTAAATTCTTTCATGTTTATGATACAGTGGATAGGGATCGATATTTTGATGGCTGGCTCTAGAACTTGAGGTCACAGTTTGAAGCTTCGTAAGATAACTTCTTTGCAGGATGTAAGGAAGTACTATTTTTAGTGTAAGAGTAGTTGATAATTGGAATTCGCTAAGCGAGGAGGTAGTTAATGCTAATTCAAACCATAGTTTTAAAGACAGGTACGATAAGTAATACTAAGTACAAAATGGAACCAATCAGGAGACGGGAAGATACGAGGTTTGGACTCTTTTCCGTAATCACAATTAGGTAATCACACAGGATGGACGGACGGAGATATCTGTGAAGAATTGAACGAGGAGTTTCAGTCAGTATCCACGAAGAAAATACCCCACATTCTCAGATTGCAGAAATAGGAGTTTATGGGTAGGTATTAGGGACTATCATCTTATCACCCACAGAGGTGTGCAAAGCACTGATGGAGTTAGATGCCCAAAAAGCTATTGGTCCTGTGCTAAATCAATATCTGCAGCACTATTCATCATATTTGAAAAGTCGCTGAAATCTGGGGAGAAGACAAAATGCTGTAAACAAGCGAACGTGGTACCTATCATCAAAAAGGAAAGGGGGGAGACAGCTCTACACAATAAGCGAGTTTCCTTGCCCAGCATAGTTTGCAAAGTTATGGACAAAAAGAAACGCACAATTATTTAACCTTTGTGAGGCCAAAACTTGAATATGCAACCCCCCTTTTGGAATCCACACTTGAAAAAACACATAGCTAAGCTTGAAAAAGTTCAAAGATATGCCACGAAACTGGTGCCAGAAATACGCAATCTCAGTTATGATGAGAGGCTGAGGGAATTAGAATTACCATCACTCGAAACTAGAAGATTGAGGGGGGATATGGTGACAGTCTTTAAATTCCTTCATGGTTATGATAGGGTGGATAGGGATCGATATTTTGATATGGCTGGCTCTTGAACTAGAGGTCATACTTTGAAGCCTCGTAAAAAACTTCTTTGCAGTATGTAAGGAAATTCTTTTTCAGTGTAAGAGTAGTTGATAATTGGAATTGGCTAAGCGAGGAGGTAGTTAACGCTATCTCAATCCATAGTTTTAAGGACAGGTATGATAAATATCACTAAGTATAAAAGTAAATACTACTCGGTGGCTGGAGTACAACATCATGAGACAGAATATGAGAGAGATATAGGAGTAAACATACTGGCAGATTTGTCTCCAGAAATACATATAAATGGCATAGTAAGGGCAGCATATGCATTCTTGTCAAATGTAAGGGTAGCCTTCAGGCACATGGACAAGGAAATGTTCAGAAATATTTATGTAACCTATGTGAGGCCAAAACTTGAATATGTAGCCCCCTTTTGGAATCCGCACTTGAAAAAATACATAGCTAAGCTTGAAAAAGTTCAAAGACATGCCACGAAACTGGTGCCAGAAATACGCAATCTCAGTTATGATGAGAGGCTGAGGGAATTAGACTTACCATCACTCGAAGCTAGAAGATTGAAAGGGGATATGGTGACAGTCTTTAAATTCCTTCATGGTTATGAAAGAGTGGATAGGGATCGATATTTTGATATGGCTGGCTCTAGAACTAGAGGTCATACTTTGAAGCTTCGTAAGAAAACTTCTTTGCAGGATGTAAGGAAATACTTTTTCAGTGTAAGAGTAGTTGATAATTGGAATTGGCTAAGCGAGGAGGTAGTTAACGCTATCTCAATCCATAGATTTAAAGACAGTTATGATAAGTATCACTAAGTATAAAAGGGAAGCGATCAGGAAACTGGAAGATACGAGCTTTGGGCTCTTTCCCGTAAACACAATTAGGTAAATACAATTACGTAAATACTACTCGGTAGCTGGAGTACAACTTCATGAGACAGAAAATGAGAGACATCTAGGAGTAAGCTTACTGGCAGATTTGTCTCCAGAAATACATATAAATGGCATAGTAAGGGCAGCATATGCATTCTTGTCAAATGTAAGGGTAGCCATCAGGCACATAAACAAGGAATTGTTCAGAAATATTTATGTAACCTATGTGAGGCCAAAACTTGAATATGCAACCCCCCTTTTGGAATCCACACTTGAAAAAAACACATAGCTAAGCTTGAAAAAGTTCAAAGACATGC
>JAXCGZ010015637.1:55000-58244 GCA_037179515.1 Halocaridina rubra | reverse complement strand
AAGCAAGTCTAACAAGTGACGTCGTTACAGCTGAGATAACTAGGCCGATGGCGACCGGAGCGCCACACCTATGATGAGAGCGAATAAGGTGACCATAATTGAGGTAACAACCAGTTTTTAAGAAATCCTCTCCTTATAAAAGCACTACAGACAGTTACTAGAAGGAAGTGTTGGAAGCAAGTGTAACAAAGACGTCGTTACAGCTGAGATAACTAGGACGATGGCGACCGGAGGAACACCTATGATGAGAACGAATAAGGTGACCATAATTGAGATAATAACCAGTTTTTAACAAAACCTCTCCTTATAAAAGCACTACAGACAGTTATTAGAAGGAAGTGTTGGAAGCAAGTGTAACAAAGACGTCGTTACAGCTGAGATAACTAGGACGATGGCGACCGGAGGAACACCTATGATGAGAGCGAATAAGGTGACCATAATTGAGATAATAACCAGTTTTTAACAAATACCTCTCCTTATAAAAGCACTACAGACAGTTATTAGAAGGAAGTGTTGGAAGCAAGTGTAACAAAGACGTCGTTACAGCTGAGATAACTAGGCCGATGGCGAGCCCTGAGATGAGAGCGAATAAGGTGACCATAATTGACCTAACAACCAGAGTTTAACATATCCTCTCCTTATAAAAGCACAACAGACAGTTATTAGAAGGAAGTGTTAGAAGCAAGTCAAACAAATACGTCGTTACAGTTGTGATAACTAGGCCGATGGCGAGCCCTGAGATGAGAGTGAATAAACAGAGACCCAGCATCTCGCTTTATGGCTAATAAATGCTGGAGGTGGAGTGTCAGTTTCTTTTGTAAATAAACTCAGGCTCTGCTTTTATGTGGGACATCTCTTGAGGTTTGTTGAAACTTTATCCCCAAACAGTTATTTGCATTTTTCTTAATGAAGACTTTTTTTTTTTATTTCTTCTCCAAAAACTTTTTTTTTTTTTCGTCTTTTCCCAGCAAATTTTATTTTATTATTCTTTTTGGTCTGACTCTTTTCTTGTATATTTGGGTTTCAATTTTGATCAATTCTTGTCTAAATATTTAGATAATTTCAGTAACCCACCGTGGGGCACTAGGAAGGGCATCCAGCCTTAATTCCCCAGTTCCAACATGTATTTTTTCTCTTTTCTTGTTATATATACATTGAAAGTAGTAAGGCGCACGAATCAAGAACCGACCGACGCAAGTTCAAGCCCACCGCAGAGACTTAAAAAAGGGCATCCAGTCTTAATTCCCCAGCTCCTACATGTCTGTATTTACCCACATTCATATGGTGACTAACTGTAACACATAAAACGATGCTATCAACTCCATATCTGAAGGGCACGAGACAGTTAAATCCACAAAAAAGGGAGGCTTCGGGTGTTAACGATCTCTGTGGCTTTTGCAATAAACAATGCATAGGCCTATGCGATAAAGTGTTGAGTGAAGTCCCATAATGGCCTGTATGAAACTATACTGTGTGACGCAAAGACAGAGTTAACTGAATCTATATTGGAAATAGCGAGGTTAAAGGCTGTGACGTTTGTTTGATATTCTACTACTACTACTACTACTATAGCTATTACTACTGCTACTACTACTACTACTACTACTACTAAAGTATTATTATTATTATTATACTGCTGCTGCAACTACTACTACTACTAATAATAATAATACTAATACTAATAATAATAATAGCAATAATAATAATAATAATAATAATAATAATAATAATAATAATAATAATAATAATAATAATAATAATAATAATAATAATAATAATAATAATAATAATAATACATAAACTACCGTATATCAAAGTGTAATATATTACTCTTTTTATCAAGATCGCAAATGCTTGACAGACATTCTTAAAATAAAAAAAAAATAAAAAAAAATTTATAGAATAAAAAAAATAGCAATGTTCGGGTAATCTCCTTCTTAAACCTAATCCCCATTTTTTTCATGTGTCACTGAGTCCCCATTATGGGGGTGGGCTCAGGCAGAACGTGGCTGGGAAATTAAGGCTGGATACCCTTCCTAGCGCCTAACGGTGGGATCAATTGCGGCTCTGTCAATTCCCAAGTCGAGCACTTTGACTGCTCGACTCGTACTAAAACCAAGAAAAGAAAATTTTTTCCTGATATTCAAAACGTAATTTCAATATCCACTATTAATCCCCAGTCTTATTAAGGTGGGCAAAGGCAGGCTGGATCTGAGGAATTTATGATGGATGTCTTTTCTAACGCCCCGCGGTGGACTCAAACGATAAAAGACTGCAAAGATCCATTACTGTGACTAATAAGAAAGTGTAATATTTACATGGCTGGAGAACAATATCAACAAATCTCAACAGCTTAGGTTAGGTTAAGTTAGGTTAAGCTAAGATATAAAATGCCGAGATGGGCGATTGTAATAAATCCATAAAAAAATCCAGTAATGTGTCTAATCTATCTAAATACAAACACAATAATCCTTTTATAAATAATGAGAGAATGATAAACAATAAAAACAGCTGAAAAAACTAATCAAAGTTAATTATAATAATGATGAGGAAGAAGGCAAAGAGAAACAAAGATGGGGAGTGTTGTGACTAGTCAGTTGTGAGGGGATAGGAAGAGATGTGTAACGAATACGCCAGAATATACAGTATAGATGTAGGTGTAGGTTAACATGGATAAATGACAACAATGCATCTGTTAATAAGGAACTGACTTAAGACTCCTTTGCATGTGTAGATAACTGTAGCAGCCCTTTATCCCCAAGGAGGTATATTAGAGACTGGCGAATGTGTATGCCTTGACTCTCAAACCCCCTTACAAGGGAGAATGCGGTCATTGTACATGTATTTATAGCACCAAATGCAGAAAGTAAATAAAAAAAAATAAAAAATAAAATGTGATGTAGTCACATAATGTATATAATATCACCAAATGACACTAAGCAAATTCCCAGTTAAACATTTTATTTGAACAAGTGTAATGCATCCCTCAACTCACTCACGTCCTGTAAACAAGCCTGCAGGGCTGAAACAATTCATCATCATTGTTAAACAAGACTAATTCATGCCACAGTGGGTTACATTACCAACAAAGTCCAAGAGAAATGACAACAGGTTCTGTATTCAGCCTTGCAACAACCTACATCGCTCGAAAACATGATCAAGGGATAAGAGAAGGATTTTTGTTTTAGATTCTCCACCCACGGATGGGTGGAACGGGTCATGGAGGACCCATAGGGCGGTCGCC
>JAXCGZ010015637.1:0-50000 GCA_037179515.1 Halocaridina rubra | reverse complement strand
ATATGGGGTCGCTGTTTCTTGCTAGCTTTTTCAACCTTTTCCTGTCTCGCTTATCTTGTTCCCTTAGCCCTTTGTCCCACATATCACTGGCTATGTTATCCTTTCATCGGAACTTCGGAATTGGTCTTCTTCTCTTCGCATTACAAGACAGAGCCAAGTCTCTTGATATGGATTCGGTTTTACGTCACGAACTCCCTTTTCTACTAAGGGCTAGGACGGTTGCCTTCTTACGAAGGACTTGTTTTGGCAGATGTAATCGTTACCCTGAGTGCATGCCCTTGAACCTCAGACCGTGACGGGGCGCGAACCCTCGACCTGCCGCCTCAGAGTCGCAGACGCTACCATTCTGCCACGGAGCCAAGTCTCTTGATATATAAGGTACAAAACTATGAATGGAACCGATAAAAATATATAAATCTACCATAATTGAAGTAAAAACTGTGATCTGGGAATGCTACATAATATATAAGATTATTAATCACAAGATCTTTTGCATTTTCTAGCTCTGAAATAGAGATTCCTTCTGTTGACGTCTTCTCGTGCGAAAATTATATATATATATACATTTTCCATTCACATTGTGAGTATGAAAATAATTCTATTCATAACTGAGATATTTTTTTTTTCGTTTGTTCTAGCAATAAATAATTAATTCCCAGGTAGTTATTCATTTATTTGCGAGAAAAATTATTCACACCATTCATTACTGGTATAACAGTGATTCACCGTGGCTCAAGCGGTAGCGTCCGCGACTCTGAGGCGTCAGGTCGAGGGTTCGCGCCTGTCACGGTCTGAGGTTAGCAAGGGCATGCACTCAGGGTAAGGATTACATCTGCCAAAACAAGTCCTTCGCAAGAAGGTAACCGTCCCAGCCCTTGGTAGAAGAGAGAGTCCGTGACGTAAAACCAGAACGAAACAGTTATTCTGAGTGACCGAGGTAGCTCAGTTGTATAGTGCATGAGTCTTGTAGTGACAAACATGTGTTCAATCCCATCTCGGGGCAGTTAGAAAGGACATTCAGCCTTAACCCCCAGCTCTAACCTGTCTGCGTCCACCCCTATGCGAATGGGGAGTAGTCGTGACACAAAACCGCACTTTGGTCAATACTATTTCAATGATTTTATGACGCATTCGTGGACGGATATGGTTGCGTTTCGTTTCGGTTTTACGTCACGAACTCCCTTTTCTACTGAGGGCTAGGACGGTTGCCTCCTTGCGAAGGACTTGTTTTGGCAGATGTAATCGTTACCCTGAGTGTATGCCCTTACTAACTTCAGTCCGTGACGGGGCGTGAATCCTCGACCTGACGCCTCAGAGTCGCGGACGCTACCGCTTGAGCCACGGTGACTACTCACTTTGGTCAATACTATTTCAATGATTTTATGACGCAGTCCTGGACGGATCCGTCACAATAAAACGAAGATGGTGAAACCTTCACAGATGTCACCTTAAGGGGGGTTTACACGGTCAAACTGTTCGTCGAACGCGGTTCGACAGACAAGTGTTTGAAGTGATGTTCGAACGTGTGAACGGGGTGATCGGAGCGAACCGGAACCATACGCGCCGTTCACACGTTCGAACATCACTTCAAACACTTGTCTGTCGAACCGCGTTCGACGAACCGTTTGACCGTGTAAACCCCCCTTCAGAGACATAAACCTCAAACTAATAATTTTTGCTCTTTTAATCTCCTGTGGATATGGACCAGAAAGAATAACAAACTCTTAAAAGGAAATTATTTAGGTAATAAACTGAAGTTCCATCTCCTTAAGGAGACTCTTCAAGAGATGCAAAAGTGTGCTAAACAACGATAAACATCTCAAGAATGCACCTTTATCATATTTTCGGATCCGAAGGTTGTTTGTTCCGAAGGCATTTTGCGGGAGGGGTTCCAAGGGACTAACTACTCGCGAGGTTAGGGTTGTTGTTTTGGCTATACTCTAAAGTTGTGGTTTGGTTGTTAGGTAGGTGGGTTTTGGGACTATGGTAGTGGGTGGTTATAGGGTGTGTGTGTGTGTGTGTGTGTGTGTGTGTGTGTGTGTGTGTGTGTGTGTGTGTGTGTGTGTGTGTGTGTGTGTGATTACCTAATTGTGTTTACGGGAAAGAGCCAAAAGCTCGTATCTTCCCGTCTCCTGATCGGTTCCATTTTATACTTAGTGATACTTATCATACTTGTCCTGAAAATTATGGATTGAGATAGCATTAACTACCTCCTCGTGTGTGTGTGTGTGTGTGTGTGTGTGTGTGTGTGTGTGTGTGTGGGTGTGTGTGTGTGTGTGTGTGTGTGTGTGTGTGTGTGTGTGTGTGTGTGTGTGTGCGACCTTAAGGCGACATTGCCATAGGGGTTTGTTTTCTGTGGTTTGGCGATTATGCGAGAGAGAGATAACAATGCGTCCCAAAGACATTTTGCCATAGGGTACCTCTGAGGTGAAATAAGTATACTGTTATATAGTCTTTGGGGAACCAACCAAGAAAACAGACTGTAAGTAAACACTGCGTTCGAATGGCTTCACCAGTTCTCAGCTTCGGTCCAAACAGTTACGGCTCAATTGCCTGCCAAGTATTTCTGTGATCATGACAATCTGTATCGAATATTAAGTGTCTAACCAGGACTAAAAACATCTCTGTTTTGTGAAATAATATGCGTGATTCGTATAAGCGAGAATGTAATAATGACCTCTATAGGCAGATCTGGGAGTGCCTGTGGGCACATGTACCCATGTAATGATTTTAGATCCAAAAGGAAAAAAAATTCTGTAAAAAAAAGAAAAACTTTGTGAACTTTATAAATATTCTTTTGATGCTTGCTGGCGTATATACCTGTTTTCAGCATTCCTGAAACAGGATTTACCCGTATTACTAGATTAATATTGCATCATCACCATATTCTGCTACTCGACTGTCTCTATTTTTAACAATGCTGAAAATCATACCTTACTTGCCTTTGCAAATCTTAAGAAATGTCATATGCAGTTATGTCAAGTAATATATAGATTGAATTGAATTACAGCAAAAAATCAACAGTTGATATAAATCAGATCAAATATATATTGTAAACATTTGTATATCAGAGGCAGTGCTGCGCTCACAAGTCCCCATGTACAGTTATTGGATTAAAAAAAATATATATTCCTATTCGTCATAATCAACAAGTGTAGTGCTATCGGTGGTATGCAGTATCATCTGAAGGTCAGAATGATATATGTACTAATGGAATCTCTCCAGAAAATTGAAAGCAAACCCTCAAAAACATAAAAAAAAAAAAGCAAAATGCGACTAAGAATGAAGAGGCACCCATCCTACTTCATTCTAGTTACAATTATCTTAAAGCTGAGGTCACTCCATAAACCACCTGAAGTTAAAGTCGTGGAGAGACAGTATTTTTTCAGTGGCACCCTGTTTATTATGGTCTGATCACCTAGACATGCTCAACATGTAACATACATCTCCACAGACTCATCATCATCAAATATTTCCGCTTCTCCCAGCATCCTCCTACTTCACATCACACACCCTTATGTCCTTTCTCACCACATCCATAAACCTCCCCTCTGGACTTACTTCTCCTCCTTCTACCTAGCCTCTCCATCCTAAGCATCCATCTCCCAACATACCCCCATACCTCATCAGCATATTTCTCCCAACATACCCTCAACCCTCCTCAGCACATGCTCAAACCATTTTAGTCTCATAAACTCCCTCATCATCTTCGGGTCATTAGAGTTCAGTGAACTTGCAAAACTATAGCCTGGGCAAGAAACAATATTTACAAACTTACTAACCATATCCTGTGAGGACTTAGCAGCTTCAGACTGTAATTAACTTTGGATCTTGTAGAGAAAAGTAATCCCAGGGCGCTCAAGATTTATTCATATTTTTAAAGCAAGTCACCTAACCTTACCCAAACTCAATACACTAACCTAACATCTTACGTGATTATTTTATTTTAGATTTACACATCTTACAAGCTACTTAACAATTAAGTCTGATAAATTATGCTTTCAAGATGAAAAGGCAGAGAAAAACTGAGAATTCTTGTAAATACCTTCTCCAAAGCCTTTCAGGCCTTTACCCTTCAGTTAGAGGCCTCAAGACCTCGTTGTTCACTTCCTGAGCCCATTAGGACCCAAACGGAGCGACTGAGGAGGTACTGATCGTCAAGATTAAGTCATTACTGATGGCATTTAACCATCCTAAATGGGCAAAAGGCGTTTCTTAGAGGTTATTTGTCCCTTCAGATTCATTTGTCAGTCTCTAAGTCACCAAACTCTTTCATTAGCAATGTTCCGGTTTTACGTCACTGACTCCCTTATCAACCAAGGGCTAGGACGCAATGTGGTGTTAAAAACCTCTTTTCTTGAATAATCTCTTTAAGCTTGTTTTAGTCACTAGCTCTCACTCGACTAGGGCAGTGTCACATTGCGAAGCGTAAGGAAGGGCATTCAGCTTTAATTCCCCAGCTCCAGCCTGTCTGTGCTCACCCCTGTTTGAATGGGGATTAAGTGGTACATAAAACATCTAACATTAGTCACTGACTCTTACTCGACTTGGAAAGTGACACATTCGCACTTGAACCCTTCGCGGGGCGATAGGAAGGGTATCCAGCCCTAATACCCCAGCTTCAACGTGTATGTCTCTACACCCATTTGAATGAGGATTACGAGTGAAACAAAAAACTAAAATAAATAATAAGAATTTCATAACCATGATAACATGCAACAAGAACAAATATATTCTACAAGACAACAACAAATACATTCTACAAGCCAACCACAAATACATTCTACAAGCTCAAATACATTCTACAAATTTGAGTCAATAGTGACACAATCCTTAGCCATTAAGAAGGCTTACTCGGCTGGGGGTATTCCATCAAAGGCACTTTCTACATGCTGTCAACAACCTTGTTTATTACTTTGTCAAATGACAAGATACGAGGTAACTCGATCAATTTATTTCCCCTCAGATGGGAGTGGAAGCTTTTGAAGTGTTCCTCCCGGGTCACACCATTCACAAAGAAACTGCTCGTATTACTCTATGGATGTTTCCTTTCATTGGACATTTATGCTAGTTTCTCTCTCTCTCTCTCTCTCTCTCTCTCTCTCTCTCTCTCTCTCTCTCTCTCTCTCTCTCTCTCTCTCTCTCTCTCTCTCTCTCTCTCTCTCTCTCTCTCATTTTTCATGTCATTGGGCATTTATTTAATACTCTCTCTCTCTCTCTCTCTCTCTCTCTCTCTCTCTCTCTCTCTCTCTCTCTCTCTCTCTCTCTCTCTCTCTCTCTCTTTTATACCTAATTAGGCTATGCGTGTTCATCACTACTATAAAACCTTCTATTTAAGTTTTATAATGACTTACTAATTATCCTTTTTCATTCTTTTAATTATTTTATCAATTTACAATTACTATATCATCGCTTCTGTATCTGAAAATACTAAATAACTTCCAATTTTCTTTTATCACATTTCAATTAAATCATCCAATTACCATAAGGGTATTCATATTTACAAGATACATGACCTAACTTAACCTAACCATTTACGGAGTCACTCAACTTTAAATGGGGTTCTGGAGGTTATTCATCTTTACAAAACTTTATTTTCATTTTTATTTCCTCGCTGTTTCTATTTCTCTTCATCTTTCTTCCAACTTTTCCTTAAGCTTACGAACACTTGTGGGCCCAGTTTCCGTAACCCTAAACTAGGTCACATCATACTACGCCTTAGGTCAAACCAAGGGGTAGCAGAATATCAGATGACTCTTCCACAAACACAATGGGGGTATTCTCTTACACCTGAGGAGGTCCACACCAACCATGACCTAGCTCATGTTTGTTTTTCAGGTGGTCCTCAAGAAGTAAGGTCACCCCAAGAAGTAAGGTCACCCCAAGAAGTAAGATCACCCCAAAAAGCAAGGTCACCCCAAGAAGTAAGATCACCCCAAAAAGTAAGGTCTCTCAAAGAAGCAAGGTCTCTCCAAGAAGAAAGGTCACCCCAAGAAGCAAGGTCACCCCAAGAAGTAAGGTCTCTCCAACAAGCAAGGTCACCCCAAGAAGTAAGGTCACTCCAAGAAGCAAGGTTCATCCCAAGCCCAAGGTCACCCCAAGAGGAGAAAAGTCACCTCGTGATGTGAGGTAGTATTAAAGTATTACTATTTGTGTATAACTTAATTTGAAAATTAAATTAAATAAAGTTTATTGTATATATGGAAATCTTAAAAGCGAGAATGTCATAATGAAGTAGTCGCCGTGGCTCAAGCGGTAGCGTCCGCGACTCTGAGGCGTCAGGTCGAGGATTCGCGCCCCGTCACGGTCTGAGGTTAGTAAGGGCATGCACTCAGGGTAACGATTACATTTGCCAAAACAAGTCCTTCGCAAGAAGGCAACCGTCCTAGCCCTTGGTAGAAAAGGGAGTCCGTGACGTAAAACCGGAACCGAAGAATATCATAATGACCTTGTAAGCAGATCTGGGAGTACCTGTGGGCACATGTCCCCTAATAATGTTTTAGATCCAAATTAAAATAATTAAAAAAAAATTACATGTGGAGAAAAATTACTTCAAGAAGTAAGGCTACCTCAAGCGAAGGAATGTTACCTCAAGAAGTAAGGTTAACCCGAGAGGAGAAAAGTTTCATCTTTTCTTTATTTTTCATCTTTTATTCATTACCTATTTCTGCAGTAAGACTTTAAGCATAGTATCCTTTTTGGCAATCACTTGCTTCTATGTTAAACCAGTCATTGTACATGGGGATGCATGCAGGCAGGTTCTCCCTCTGATTTACAAATACTACTCTCTACATTATGCAATATACAATCCTTGTATATCAAGAGTATATCCAGCACCAAATATATATACATTTACATCTCTGTGTTTTATGATTTTTCTTTGAATGTACATATGAAACTCATGATACCAATTACATTATTGTTATTTGTGCATGTCCTATGCTAATACCAAAAATAAATAAATTTTATTGCAGACATTAAATTATTATGGGCAAGACTGCAATAACGAACCTTGTAGTCACCGTGGCTCAAGCGGCAGCGTCCGTGACTCTGAGGCGTCAGGTCGAGGGTTCGCGCCCCGTCACGGACTGAGGCTAGCAAGGGCATGCATTCAGGGTAACGATTACATCTGCCAAAACAAGTCCTTCGCAAGAAGGCAATTGTCCTAGCCCTTGGTTGAAAAAGGGAGACCGTGACGTAAAACCGGAACCGGAAACCGTAATAACGAACCTTAAGCAGATCTGGGAGTACCGATTGGCACACGTCCCCATGTAAAAAAAAAAAAAAAAAAAAAATCTCAATCAGACAAAATCTCCAACGGTCAAAATTCCAACCGGACAAATCCCCACTGAACAAAATCACCACCTGAAAAATTCTACAGGACAAAGTCCAACTGGAAAATATCCTACCGGACAAAATCCTAAAGGAAAAAAGCCACCGTGCAAAATCCGGTGGAAAAAATCCCAATCGGACAAAATCCCACTGTAAAAAGAAATCTCAAGCGAATAAATCCCAGCCGGACAAAATATCCACCTGAAAAAAATTCTACCAAACAAAATCCCATGGGAAAATATCCTACCGGACAAATTCCCACGGGAAAAAATCCCAACCAGACAAAAATCCTCCCGGACAAACTCTCCACAGGAAAAAATTCCTACCAGAAAAAATCCCAACCGGGCAAATGTCACACCTGAAAAAAATCCCACCGGACAAATGCCCAAATTGACTAAGCTGGCTCAATTCCATCGTGAGGTGTTAGGAAGGGCATCCAGCCTCAATTCCCCAACTCCCATCTGTGTTCACGCCAAATGGGGATTAAAAGTGATACAAAAAAAAAACAACAACAGCAATTTAACGTTCAAATCAGAGGCGAGGAATAACATTACAGTATTTGACACGCATACATACATATATATATATATATATATATATATATATATATATATATATATATATATATTATTATATATATATAATTTGATGTAGTCTCCGTGGCAAAATGGTAGCGTCCGCGACTCTGAGGCGGCAGGTCGAGGGTTCGCGCCCCGTCACGGACTGAGGTTAGTGAGGACATACACTCAGGGTAACGATTACATCTGCCAAAACAAGTCCTTCGCAAGAAGGCAACCGTCCTAGCCCTTAGTACAAAAAGGGAGTTCGTGACGTAAAACCGAATCATCATCATATATAATTTGATCGCTAATATTTATATATAACCACTAATTTCACGTATAAACGCGATGTGCAATTGAAACACTTACGTTTTATTGCATTATCCATCACATTTAACTGGAATAAAACAAAAATTAGGTCACTCATCACACTAATCAGGAATAGAAAAAAAAAAACTAATACAAAATTTGGTTACGATGAATGCAAGATATATTTTATTTGCATTATTCTAATTAAAACGCGCAGACGGGACGAAAATTAGTCAAATTAGAGCTAAATTGAATGTGATGAATTCTCTCTCTCTCTTTCTCTTTTCATCTGTCCGTCTGACTCTATTTTTCTATCTCTATTCTAATCTGTCTGTCTAACTGTCAGTATGACTTCTCTCTATCAATCTATCTATTATATCTCTCTCTTTATCTATCTATCTGACTCTGCCTATCTATCTATCTGTCTATCTATTTATCTCATTCTTTTGCACATTCAACGACTATCGTAATTATCACGGAATTTCCAGATTTGGTTTATCTCATTGCATAAAAAAATTTTTAACAGCAATATTATTTATGTATATTCTTTATATTACTTACCTAATACTTCCATTTAAATGCAATGATTAGAAAAAAACAGGAAAAAATATAAAAAAAAAGTAACAGACACAATTAGCTTATTAAACCTCTATACCTGTCATTACAAGATTTATTTTCCGTTTCATGTAATAATTCCCATTCGAATGGGGGCGGATTACAGACAGGTTGGAGCTGGGGATTAAGGATGGATGACCTTCTTAACGCCCGGCGGTTGTCTAGAGTGCGAATGTGTTAATAACTGAGTTGAGTGCTCTAAAGACTGCGTTACACTTCAGAAAAGTTGAAGATGGAAAAGTTAGGTTGGATGCCCTTCCTAATGCCCCGTGGTAGGTTCAATCACGGGTTTCTCCCATCTTGAGTCGAATGTTCTAACCACTGCGCTACCGCAGTCCCTATCCCCGTTATTACAGCCATCATTATAATCCACATACCATCTTAATTCGCAGAATAAGAAATGGAGTCCACAGATCCCCTTGAGGGATTCCACCTCCTCTAAGAAGGTCCTTTCCGAGCTTATTTACATGCTAATCTCATCTTCCCCTGAAAATGAATGACCTAATAGAGCCCAAAGCACAGCAGTGACATACCCCACCTATCCACCCACAAGAAAGCCATCATTCACCAACAATAACCACCTCTCTCTCTCTCTCTCTCTTTATCCATCTCTCAAACTATCTAACAATTTATCCATCTGTCAATCTACCAATATTTGTATCTATTTATCTATCTATATCTATCTAAGCTATGCCAATATTATGCTATGCTCTCTCTCTCTCTCTCTCTCTCTCTCTCTCTCTCTCTCTCTCTCTCTCTCTCTCTCTCTCTCTCTCTCTCTCTCTCTCTCTCTCTCTCTCTCTCTCTGTATATATATATATATATATATATATATATATATATATATATATATATATATATATATTATATATATATATATATATATATATATATTTATTTATTTATCCATCTCTCAATATATCTATCTATTAATCCATCTCTCAATCTATCTATTTATCCATCTGTCATTCTGTCAATCTATTTACCTATTTATCTACCTATCTATCTATTTATCTATCTATCTCTATCTAATCTATGCCAATATTTACAAAGAATATGTCTTAGACTTAGAGCCATGATCTCTATTCTATTGTTACCTATACTGTAAAGAGTACCAACTGTGTACTTCATGGATTATTATTATTATTATTATTATTATTATTATTATTATTTTTATTATTATTATTATTATTATTATTATTACTATTATTTATTTTTAATATCGTCTCAGTGTTCCCCTGTGTATCATAAAAGTCGACCAAATGGGGAGAAGCGAGGGGACTCATCATTATATTTTCCTTCTTCAAAGAATCAAGGTATAGCTTTTCTTTGGCAGTTTCCACTTACTGTCCTTGTAGACAAATAGATAGGTGGATAGATAAATACATCCATCCATACATACATAGACAGATAGATACTTAGATTGTTAGATAGATAGATATATAGACAGCTAGATAGATAGAGATGGATGGATAGATCTTGCTTAATAAACTCTGGAGCGAAATATCCGTGGATTGTTTATTTTTTTTTACTCTCCACACACACACACACATACACACACGCACACGCACACGCACGCACACACACACGCACGCACACAAACACACACACACACCTGCCATATTTGCTTTTCTTCTTTTTGCGCTTTAATGTATATTTCGATAGTAACTAAAGACATTATTCTACCTAGTCTCGAGCTCGCGTTTAAGGAGCAGCAGCAGTAGTAGTGGTAGTAGAGACTTAGAAGTAGTAGCAGTAGCAGCAGTAGTAGTAGTAGTAATAGTAAAATATAAGTTATAATGAATTAATATAATTAATGGGCTTTACCTCTTACTGAGGGGATTCGAACAACAGCAACAAAAATAACAACAACAACAATATCAACAACAAAAACAACAACAACAATAATAATAATAATAATAATAATAATAATAATAATAATAATAATAATAATAATAATAATAATAATAATAATAATAATAATAATAATAATAATAAACGTAAAAAAACTTCTAAACTAAAGACTTCTTCTAAACTTGAAAACTAACGGCCATTTGAGATTGTCGTCGAAGTGTAACAGAACAAGTACGAAACTTGATTCCGTTTCCAGCCAGGAAAAGAGTTCGCTCAATTACTCCGTCTTGACTGTCAATCTTACGAGTGATTGAAGAGGGACGTGGAAAAGGAAGACAAACAAGGCAAGGAGGAGATCGGCTGGGGACGAGATGAAGGCAACCAAAGGCAGAATGGGACGACTGGGAGATGCCATTTGGGCGATGACGTTTTGGTGCCATCCATTTGGTAAAAGATTTTAGGTTAGGTTGGAATGAGACGACTGGGTGATGCTATTTGGGTGCTGACGTTTTGGCGATATCCGACTGGTAAAGATTTTTAGATTAAGTTAGGTTTGGGCGCTGATATTTTGGAGCGAATGTTTTGGACGCCATCCGTTTGGTAAAGATGGTTAGGTTAGGTTAGGTAAGGTTAGTATAATATGAAAATCTTCCTAGAGCCAAAACGTCCGTCGCCAAAATGGTCTTAGCGCACAAACAGTCGGTGCCAAAACGGCTGCGCCGAAATGTACGAAAACCAGGGAAAGGGTGGGGGGATTTACGATGGGAATGAATTGGGGGATTAGAGTGGAGGAGAGAATTACAAAAAGAGGGGGGGGATGTTAATGCACAGAAGAACGTAAAAATATACCTGAGGCATAATGAAATCTCACACTAGAAAAAACAAAACACTTTTATGTCTGAATTAATCCCCATTCGAATGGGGATTGACCCATTCAACCTCAATTTCAAATTCAAAAATCTTATTTTCATTCTTTCAATGCCTCTTTTGTTACAAAACTAATAATACACTTATAAGGAGACACTTAACTGAGCAAATAAGTAAGAGGTCGATACTTACACTTTACAGAGATCAGAAATACAATTTACCAAGAAAATTAAAATAAACTTTAATTATCAGATGTATAAATAATTATCAATAGACAAAGAATAATCAAATAATTGAATAAAACGCATAAATAATAATAATAATAATAATAATAATAATAATAATAATAATAATAATAATAATAATAATAATAATAATAATAATAATAATAATAATAATAATAATAATTATTATTATTATTATTATTATTATTATTATGATCATGATGATGAATTAGTTCAGCATGAAAGAGCATACATTTACAAGTGAAATTAATGATTGTTGTCAAACAATGCACAAAACAATATCGCAATAAAGTGGTCTCAGTCAAGGTATAAAACAATCTCACTGCAGACTGTAAACAGTTACTGCATAAAACTATCTCACTGCAGATTGTTGACAGTAACTGGATAAAAGTATTTCACTGCAGACTGATGATAGTCACTGCATAAAACTATCTCACTGCAGACTGGTAACAGTCAAGGCACAAAACTATCTCACTGCAGATTGGTGACAGTCAATGCATAATGCAATCTCACTGCAGACTGTTGACAGTTACTGCATAAAACTATCTCACTGCACTGTTGACAGTCACTGCATAAAACTATTTCACTTGCAGACTGATGACAGTCAATGCATAATTCATTCTCACTGCAGACTGGTAACAGTCAAGGCACAAAATTATCTCACAGCAGACTGGTGACAGTCAATGCATGGTGCAATCTCACTGCAGACTGGCGACAGTCAAGGCACACAACTATCTCACTGCAGACTGGTGACAGACAATGCATAGTGCAATCTCACAGGAGATTTGTCGCAGTCAATGCATAAAACAATCTGACTGCAGACTGGTGACAGTCAATGAAAAATACAATCTTACTGCAGATATATCTTGGTCAAGGTATAAAACAGTCTCCAAGCAAATTTGTCTCAATCAAGTCATAAAGCAGTCTTACTGCAGACTAGTGAAAGGCAAGGCATACTGCAATCTCACTGCATATTGGTCAAAGTCGAACTCAGAGCCAGAAAAGTTTTACCAGACTAGACTCAGTCAAGACCTGGAAGAATTTCGGTGTCAGAAGAGTTACCAAGATAAACTCAGTCAAGGATAAAAATTATGATTTGTAAAAAAAAAAAAAATAAATAAAATAAATAAATTATATATATATATATATATATATATATATATATATATATATATATATATATATATATATATATATATATATATATATATATATATATATATATATATGTGTGTGTGTGTGTGTGTGTGTGTGTGTGTGTGTGTGCGACATTTTCACTTATATCATGAAAAATAAAAAGCGAATTAAAGCGTAGCATTAATCACTGATGGGTGCAAATATGGTCAAATATATAAAGAAAATAGAGGAGACAGCCGCAGAGTAACCAGTAGGGCTTGAATCGGAAGGTGCTTGATCTGCGGTAGAGCCCACGGCGGGGCGATAGGAATGACATCTAACCTTAATTCCCCTGCTTCAATCAATGTTATCCACCCACGAATGGGGGTTTATAGCATTATTTGTTAAGGATTTACGTCACGGATTCCCTTTTCTACTAAGGGCTAAGACAGTTGCCTTCTTGCGAAGGACTTGTTTTGAGATGTAATCGTTACCTGAGTGCATGCCCTTGCTAACCTCAGACCGTGATGGGGCGCGAACCCTCGACCTGATGCCTCAAAGTCGAGGACGCTACCGCTTGAGCCACGGTGACTACAACGCAAAATATATATAAATTGTAATGTGAATATTTGTATATCAAAGGGAGTGCCTGCGTAACCCAAGTCCCTTTGTACAGCTAATATTATTAAAAAAAGGAATACCCACTCAACCCCCCTTCCCCCCATCATAGAGGGATCAAGAGAGAAACTGAGAAACGGTTTTAAAATCTCATTTTTGACATTTCGTCGAAGAGATGTGGCGTCGCTAATCTCATTTGGACCGCAACCAAAGGGGACTCAATTAATTTCTATAGAGGCTTAATCAGTCCCTTCGCATTCTCTCTCTCTCTCTCTCTCTCTTCCTTTCACACACACATGCACACCCGCATAAACACAAAATTAGTCCCTATTTCCATGGGGTTGGAAACACATGCTAGAGCTTGGGGATTAAGACTGGATACCTTTCCTAACGCCCTGCAGCGGGATAGAACCCACGTTAGTTGCTTCCCGACTCGAACAATCTATCAGTTAGTTACTACGGTCCCCAATAATAATAATAATAATAATAATAATAATAATAATAATAATAATAATAATAATAATAATAATAATAATAATAATAAATAATAATAATGGATTCGGTTTTACGTCACGAACTCCCTTTTCTACCAAGGGCTAGGACGGTTGCCTTCTTGCGAAGGACTTGTTTTGGCAGATGTAATCATTGCCCTGAGTGCATACCCTTACTAACCTCAGTCCGTGACAGGGCGCAAACCCTCGGCCTGCCACCTCAGAGTCGCGGACGCAACCATTTTACCACGGAGACTACAATAATAATAATAATAATAATAATAATAATAATGATTGCTCCACAGGCTACAACAATACACTCATATAGAGACTTTAGGAAATAAAGCATACATCCATATGCATCCAAACAAAATGAAGTTCACCAGCAAATTACTGTATGTTCGTCATTCAAATCCAGTTTGTTCGTCATCCAAATTCTGTATGTTCGTAATCCAAATCCACGAGGATGGGCAAATAAAATACCCTCATCGAGCCCGGGCACTGCGAAAACGTAAACCAATGAGAAAGAGAGATGGGGAGTGTTGTGTCTTGTCCAATGTGAAGAGATAGTAAGAGATGTGTAACGAATATGCCAGAGTATTCGGCGTATGTGTAGGCATAGGAAAAGATTAGTAATTGAAGGAAGACTTGACATCGAGTTGTCCTGGCCAGTCCTATTTAAGTCCAAAAAGACCTTCAATTGTAGAAAATATGGGGTTATGTTGCCCAGACTCCAACACTACATCAACACATACAAAGAACATACATGCATGTACAAACAGATAGACACTATTAAAGTGCACACACAAAAATCAATCAGGTAAATATTAGCGAGCCCCAGAATATTAAACAAATCCAAATATTGTAAGGATAGGTTAGGCATTAACCTAACTTTTTCTAACCTAACTTAACTTAAACTTAACCTACCTAACAAGTTACGGTTGTCCTTAATATTCTGAGGGTCGCTAATCTTTACCTGATCCCATCAATTACTGGATAATCAAATCTAATCCATATAGTAAATAAATATAAGTCTTGTATAGGCTTAAAAATTATCCAAACATACAGAGATTATATTATACGGTAGTCACCGTGGCTCAACCGGTAGCGTCAGCGACTCCGAGGTGTCAGGTCGAGAGTTCGCGCCCCGTCACGGTCTGAGGTTAGCAAGGGCATGCACTCAGCGTAAGGATTACATCTGCCAAAACAAGTCCTTCGTAAGAAGGCAACCGTCCTAGCCCTTGGTGGAAAAAGGGAGTCCGTGACGTAAAAACAGAGATTATATTATACATTCATACATATACAAACAGTATTAAAGATCACCCACAATTACTGCATATTACTTATCCAATCCATGTAATAAATAAAAGGCTAGTTGTACATACATCAGTACATCCATACATACTGTGGACACACTATACATACATATACATACAAACAGAATTAAATTTCACTAACAAATACTGTATACATGCCACCCCAATCCCTGTAGTAAATAAAAGGTTTGTTGCACCAATACATGAATACATCCATACATATTGTGGCTACACTATACATACATATACATACAAAAAGAATTAATTTTCACTAACAATCACTGTATACATGTCACCTCAATCCCTGCAGGAAATAAAAGGTTTGTTGCACAAATACATCAGTACATCCATACATACTGTGGACACACTATACATACATATACATACAAACAGTATTAAATTTCACTAACAATCACTGTATACATGTCACCTCAATCCCTGCAGGAAATAAAAGGTTTGTTGCACAAATACATGAATACATCCATACATATTGTAGTTACACTATACATACATATACATACAAAAAGAATTAAATTTCCCTAACAATCACTGTATACATGTCACCCCAATCCCTGTAGTAAATAAAAGGTTTGTTGCACAAATACATGAATACATCCATACATATTGTGGTTACACTATACATACATATACAGACAAACAGTATTAGATTTACTAGCACGCACTATAAACACTTGTTTCTATTAGTACCCGACCTTATAAGGTCTCAAATCCACTTAGGGTCCCTTGAAGAAAAACTGGTTGTTGCACTAATATAATCCTATACCCTTAAGTCAGTCTCTCTCTCTCTCTCTCTCTCTCTCTCTCTCTCTCTCTCTCTCTCTCTCTCTCTCTCTCTCTCTCTCTCTCTCTCTCTCTCTCTCTCACACACACACACACACACACACACACTTGCACTAATATAATTTTATAACTTTAAGTTACCCTTTTTTTTTTTTTTTATTTATTCAGATAACTGTACATGGGGACATGTGCACATGGGCACTCCCAGTCATATTGCAGTTGATAACATTACAATCTATGTGGTTATGTATAAATAACATACTAATAGAATTTGCAATTAATTTAAAATATCATAGCAAGTAATTAATAATAAAATATAGTGTAATAATTGAAGAGTACTTGAAGAGTAATCATTGTGACAATATTTTCAATTCACTTTTCAACAGTACTACTGCAGACAATTTGAAGCAGATATAGAATAACAATTTTCAGGTTAGAATAATAAGTAGGTACATACATATATATATACACACACATACATACACACATATATATATATATATATATATATATATATATATATATATATATATATATATATATATATATATATATGCATGCATTAATTAGATGAGCAATAGAAACACCACTGGGGCTTCATAGCCATACATATCAAGGAGAGAGAGAGAGAGAGGAGAGAGAGAGAGAGAGAGAGAGAGAGAGAGAGAGAGAGAGAGAGAGAGAGAGAGAGGAGAGAGAGAGAGAGAGAGAGAGAGAGAGAGAGGAGAGAGAGAGAGAGAGAGGAGAGAGAGAGAGAGAGAGAAGAGAGGAGAGAGAGAGAGGAGAGAGAGAGAGAGAGAGAGAGAGAGGAGAGAGAGAGAGAGAGAGAGAGAGAGAGAGAGAGAGGAGTTTGTGGTATTCATTTCAGCAAAAGGAGTTATTCGTCCTTACTACAGATAAAGGACACATCCATGCATACTCATACACATCATTGTCATCTGAGGGTTAACACAGCAGAGGAAAGTGCATGTACTTAATTGCATATACGTACACATATAAACCTGAACATACATACATACATACACATAAACACAGTGCCATATAATGGAGGATAAATTTGGAAGGAAAAGAAAGAGAAAGACTGAAAGCCTTTCCCCCTTCTCCACCCTTCAAATTATGTACGTGAGGAGAGAATTACGTCAATTAATCCATTATCACTATTATCACAACCATTGCTACCACCATCATGATTATCATTATCATCATTATTATTAGTATTATCATTATTATTATTATTATCATTATTATTATTACTATTATTATTATTATTATTATTATTATTATTATTATTATTACCCTCTCTCTCTCTCTCTCTCTCTCTCTCTCTCTCTCTCTCTCTCTCTCTCTCTCTCTCTCTCTCTCTCTCTCTCCCTCTCTCTCTCTCTCACACACACACACACTTGCACTAATATAATCTTATAACTTTAAGTACCTCCTCTCTCTCTCTCTCTCTCTCTCTCTCTCTCTCTCTCTCTCTCTCTCTCTCTCTCTCTCTCTCCAAAACAAGACGAGACAATATATATTAGATGAATAAAGACAATAAAGAAATAATAATAAAGGAATAAGAAATGAAAATGAATAAAAAATAGTGCCACATTATCCAAATGTTGTGATATTTTATCATTGTTCCAGTATTTTAGACATGTGTGATGAAAATTATGTTTGGTTTCGGTTTTACGTCAACTAAGGGCTAGGACGGTTGCCTTCTTGCGAAGGACTTGTTTTGGCAGATGTAATCGTTACCCTGAGTATATGCCCTTACTAACCTCAGTCCGTGACGGGGCGCGAACCCTCGACTGCCGCATCAGAGTCGCGGACGCTACCATTTAGCCACGGAGACTACTGTGATGATATTTATGTATACAGTATTACTCTACGTGGTTAGAATATGGAGTGCCATTAACACAGTAATGCCGAGTTTTATGTGCCACAATTAGCCATTATTCAAATGGGGGTGGACACAAAACAGGTTGGAGCTGGGGGATTAAAGATGGATAATATACAAGCAACTTATGGTATGATAGTACAGGAAACATCAGGTAAACATAGTCTCTCCAAATGTGCCACAATTAGCCATTATTCAAATGGGGGTGGAAACAGAACAGGTTGGAGCTGGGGGATTAAAGCTGGATAATATACATGCAACTAATGGTATGATAGTATAGGAAACATCAGGTAAACATAGTCTCTCCAAATGTGCCATAATTAGCCATTATTCAAATGGGGGTGGAAATAGAACAGGTTGGAGCTGGGGGATTAAAGCTGGATAATATACATGCAACTTATGGTATGGTAGTACAAGAAACATCAGGTAAACATAATCTCTCCAAATGTGCCACAATTAGCCATTATTCAAATGGGGGTGGAAACAGAACAGGTTGGCGCTGGGGGATTAAAGATGGAAAATATACATGCAACTTATGGTATGATAGTACAGGAAACATCAGGTAAACATACTCTCTCCAAATGTGCCACAAGTAGCCATTATTCAAATGGGGGTGGACACAGAACAGGTTGGAGCTGGGGGATTTAAGCTGGATAATATACATGCAACTTATGGTATGATAGTACAGGAAACATCAGGTAAACATACTCTCTCCAAATGTGCCACAAGTAGCCATTATTCAAATGGGGGTGGACACAGAACAGGTTGGAGCTGGGGGATTTAAGCTGGATAATATACATGCAACTTATGGTATGATAGTACAGGAAACATCAGGTAAACATACTCTCTCCAAATGTGACACAATTAGCCATTATTCAAATGGGGTGGAAACAGAACAGGATGAAGCTGGAGGATTAAAGCTGGAAAATATACATGCAACTTATAGTATGGTAGAACAAGGAACATCAGGTAAACATACTCTCTCCAAATGTGCCACAAGTAGCCATTATTCAAATGGGGGTGGAAACAGAACAGGTTGGAGCTGGGGGATTAAAGATGGATAATATACATGCAACTTATGGTATGATAGTACAGGAAACATCAGGTAAACATACTCTCTCCAAATGTGCCACAAGTAGCCATTATTCAAATGGGGTGGAAACTGAACAGGATGAAGCTGGGGGATTAAAGCTGGAAAATATACATGCAACTTATAGTATGGTAGTACAAGGAACATCAGGTAAACATACTCTCTCCAAATGTGCCACAATTAGCCATTATTCAAATGGGGGTGGAAACAGAACAGGTTGGAGCTGGGGGATTAAAGATGGATAATATACATGCAACTTATGGTATGGTAGTACAAGAAACATCAGGTAAACATACTCTCTCCAAATGTGCCACAAGTAGCCATTATTCAAATGGGGGTGGACACAGAACAGGTTGGAGCTGGGGGATTAAAGCTGGATAATATACATGCAACTTATGGTATGATAGTACAGGAAACATCAGGTAAACATACTCTCTCCAAATGTGCCACAATTAGCCATTATTCAAATAGGGGTGGAAACAACAGGTTGGAGCTGGGGGATTAAAGCTGGATAATATACATGCAATTTATGGTATGGTTGTACAAGAAACATCAGGTAAACATACTCTCTCCCAGTGTTCACTAATATAAATAATCCTTCTTTCAGTCAAGCATCCATTTAATTGTTAATTTATGCTTATTATTTTTGTATGTGACACTGGGAAGGGCAAAGTAAAATGCCCTCATCTGGTCCGGGCCAAAAAAAAAGCAGCCTAAGGACAAGGAAGAAATAAGAAATTGATAAACGATATAAAAACAGGCTAAAAGGATAGTTGAAGTATTTATTAACATAACCTAAAAAGGCCAAGATGGTCCCCACCCCCCATTCTTTTACTGTTGGAAGGGATTATCACTGGCTGATTAAAAATGAGAGGGTGCAAATAAATAGCATCAATACAACAAAAACAAACAAACAAACAAATATATAATGCTCGTGTCATAAAATTCTGAAGTAATTAAAAAAATGAAAAGTAAAAAAGTAATATGATGTAATAAAAAAATAAGACTTCCTCCGTGTTCCCCTGCGTGTCGTAAAAGTCGACTAAATGGGGCGGAGCGAGATGAATGAGAATCCCCTCCTCTGTATTTACTTCTCACAAAAAGTCAAAGTCTTTTCTTTGACTCAGCCACCCCCATATAAGGGGGAATATGACTTTGGTATATGGATATGGAAAAAAAAATGAGTAATCCACAAAACCCCACGCAAGGTTTAACCCCGTATAAGGTTAGGCTAGGTTGGGCTAAGCTAAGTCTGGTGACCTGCCCTGTAAATATGAATAACACAGGAGCACCCTGGGGTTACCCTCCTTTACAAGATCCGAAAATAAGTCACTTGAGATCGAAAATAATTATATATATTTATTTTGCGAAATTACTGAAAACTGGAAATTCATTCCGGTTTTACGTCACGGACTCCCATTTCAACCAAGGGCTAGTTTTCTTTTGGACAAATAGTTGCTGCTCATTAAGAACTAATTATTCTCATTGTAAGGAAACAAATATGGAAATGATGCCGATAATAACGATCCTGTATCTAGTGGCATACTTACTACTTTATTATTAACTTACTACTTTATTATTAACATTTTTATTACAGCATTATTATTTTCTATGAAAGCTACATTTAATTTAACTATATGTCTAACCTCTTATTTGTTAGTTTAATTACATGTCTACTTATAAGTTACAATTAATGTTGAATAACCATTGTACAAAATGGAAATAAATGTTTTTTTTTTTTCTTGCGAAGGACTTATGGCATGTGTAATCGTTACCCTGAGTGCATGCCCTTGCTAACCTCAGACCGCGACGGGGCGCGAACCCTCGACCTGATGCCTCAGAGTCGCGGACGCTACCGTTTGAGCCACGGTGACTACCTACTTATAACTGGAAATGGAAAGTGTCAAAAATGCAAGTCATGTCCAAGAAACAAATATCTAATAATTACAACTCTAAAATATTGCTACATAATTTTGCTGAATACACACTTAGGGATGGCCAAGTCAGTGCACAACGTGGAGCTTTCTGGATGGAAAATAAGGTGAGATTTCCACTACCCTCGCTCCAGCCCATTCAATTGATTTTATCGACGCGCAGGAAGCATTTGCCTGTCTCCAACTTTAAAATCCCACGGGGCAAGCCAATCAGCAAGTTTGTACAATTATTGCAATAGTACAATTATTCAATCGCATTCTTACATGTGTAAAGGGCTCTTCTGCCATCACTCAATTATTAAACTATGTTTTATTCTTAATTACTTGCTATCATATTTAAAATAAATTGAAAATTCTATTAATATTTCATTTATATTTTTTTTACCTATAACCCGTTTTTTGTTTACCTTGTGAAGAAGAGGGAGTGCCTGAGCACAGATGTTCTTTTTTTTTTTTTTATTTATTCAGATAACTGTACATGGGGACATGTGCACATGGGCACTCCCAGTCATATTGCAGTTGATAAAATTACAATCTATGTGGTTATGTATAAATAACATACTAATAGAATTTGCAATTAATTTTAAATATCATAGCAAGTAATTAATAATAAAATATAGTGTAATAATTGAAGAGTACTTGAAGAGTAATCATTGTGACAATATTTTCAATAGCCCTTGTTGAGTGCTATCATTTAAATTACATTTCATTTTTCAACAGTACTACTGCAGACAATTTGAAGCAGATATAGAATAACAATTTTCAGGTTAGAATAATAAGTAGGTACATACATATATATATACACACACATACATACACACACACATATATATATATATATATATATATATATATATATATATATATATATATATATATATATGCATGCATTAATTAGATGAGCAATAGAAACACCACTGGGGCTTCATAGCCATACATATCAAGGAGAGAGAGAGAGAGAGAGAGAGAGAGAGAGAGAGAGAGAGAGAGAGAGAGAGAGAGAGAGAGAGAGAGAGAGAGAGAGAGAGAGAGAGAGAGAGAGAGAGAGAGAGAGAGTTTGTGGTATTCATTTCAGCAAAAGGAGTTATTCGTCCTTACTACAGATAAAGACACATCCATGCATACTCATACACATCATTGTCATCTGAGGGTAACACAGCAGAGGAAAGTGCATGTACTTAATTGCATATACGTACACATATAAACCTGAACATACATACATACATACATATAAACACAGTGCCATATAATGGAGGATAAATTTGGAAGGAAAAGACAGATGTTCTCATGTACAGTTGGTTTTAATATTAAAAAAAAATCCTTGTAAAGAAAAATAACCCCAGATTGCTCTAGGGTTATTCATATTTACAAGGCAAGCCACCTAACTTAACACGATCTAACCTAACCTAACAATTAACTTTTTTTTTTTTTTTTTTAGTGTGACACCGGGACAGGCAAAAATTGCCCTCATCAATAAAGGCCCGGGCACGAGAAAACACCAACACGAAGGAAAAGAAAAAGATTGTTAGCTTTATATGGGATTCTTGGGGTTACTCATCTTTACAAGATCTAAGTACAGGTCACGTGCCAAGCTGAAACACCTTGAGCCTTCATCATGTATGCATGAGAAGTCTGCCAGCAGTAAATACCCCGGCTAATATTGCCATTATGGAGGCATTAAATTTACCCGAGACTTCATAAAAGATGCAACCCCCACTGTTGCCAATGCCAGCCATACCTCAAATCTTGTAGAAACAGAAGTTTAAGCCCCTTTCACACCAAAGTGGCACGTCGCACGTGGCATGCCACGTGGCACACCAGTTGAAAACGAACATCCGGAAATATATGAAACCTTTCACACAGAAGTAGCGTGACACGTCCCAAGTGCCACGTGCGATTCTCTTATTTATTTGTTCATTCACGTGTCTGCTTATAAATGCATTCTTGTTTAGTAACAACATAACAATTATAAAAATGGATATATATATATATATATATATATATATATATATATATATATATATATATATATATATATATATATATATATATATATATATATATATATTAATATGACATTGGTAAAATTAAGTTCAAATATGTAAAATAAAGTGATAATCTGTACATCCTGCAAATGACTGCACTCGCATGTCACTCTGTACAGTTATTGGTTTAATAATCATTACAAAACAAGTTCATAACATTACGACTGAAGATGTACACTTCCATGTTTTTGTGAGAGGTCAAAGGGCAATAATATAAGGAGTGCCTGAGCCCATATGCTCCCCATGTACATTTTTTTTTTAGGTAAATAAAAATTTTCCAAAGTTTGTCTCTGTGGAATAATTTACATGTAAATCTTGCATGTCATTCAACGTAAATAAGCAACTCTACATATGACCTGACATTGTAGTCTCCATGGCAAAATGGTAGCGTCCGCGACTCTGAGGCGGCAGGTCGAGGGTTCGCGCCCCGTCACGGACTGAGGTTAGTAAGGGCATACACTCAGGGTAACGATTACATATGCCAAAGAAGGCAACCGTCCTAGCCCTTAGTTGAAAAGGGAGTTCGTGACGTAAAACCGAAACCAACCAAACACATGACCTGACATTAGATTATAAGTACAGAGAAACAAAGTTCAAGTAAATAAGAAAAAATGCGAATAATAAACTAATAACCCATGTCATCCATATTCTTTTTAAAGGTTGAAAATATAAACTTTTAAATTATAAATAAAAAAACGCATACACACACACTCATATACACTTCAAAAACTCCTCCAACCCCCTTTCTTGAAGCCTCAAACAAAGCGATGGTGGCTTAAGGGGTGGGGAGTGGGAGGGGGTATGAAGAGCCAACAAGACCAAGAAAAGACATTTTAGGCCGTAAAATATAGCTGTGGTCAGTGAACGGTAGCTCAGCCCTCCGCCCACCGGCTTACCTACCAGCAGGGGGTCCCGACTTCCAACACACGAACACTGCACTTAAATACCCCCACTATCACACCTCTTGCTCCGCCCCCACCCTCTCCCCTTTCTCTTCCACCCCCTCTTCTTCTTCTTCTAACCCCCAAATGGATCTTGAATACATGAGTAACACGCATCCTGCACTTAAAACCCCAACTATAACACCTCTTGCTCCTCCCCCACTCCCTCCCCTTTCTCCTCCACCCCTCCCCTTTCTCCTCCACCCCCTCTTCCTCATCCCTATTCTTCTTCTAACCCCCCAAATGGATCTTGTGAAGAATAGTAACCCGGGGTGCTCTGGAGTTATTCATATTAACATGGCAAGTCAACTAACCTAACCAGATCTAACCTAAGAAGAGGTTATTTGACTTCAAGGGGGTTTACATAAACCCTCAAACTAATACTAACCTCATCTCCACCCCAATGGAAACTGGAAAAACCTGCTATAAAACCTCTTATACACTCAAAACCCCGTATTAACACCCATTTTCTTTTCTTTTCTAATAATCCCCAAACTACTAACCTCAGTCCTCCAACCTCATGAGGACTGCCAATCCCCATCCTTAACTTCATGGGGACATATGCTTGTACAAGAAAATATAGATGTTCTTTGCATTAGCGAATCATGGCTGTATCCGTCAATTAATAATGCATTTATTAATATTCCTTCATATAATATTTATCGCTATGACAGTGGTAGAGGTGGAGGTGTATGTTTATATGTTAAAAATTATTTGAAGGCCACTGAACTAAATCTTGAAACTGAGAAGCACGAAGGAGTGGAAGATAAATGGATCTCTGTCCAACATAAAAAGTTTCCTTCTATTATCATAGGCTGCGTGTACCGCCACCCCAAAGCCCCGGTAACCTCTTTTAGCTATATTTTGGACGTTTTTAAGGAAATAATTTTAAAAAACAAACCAGTTTTTATATATGGCGATTTTAATGATGATCAACTAAAAAGAGAAAATAAAATGAGTAGACTTATTAAGAATTTAAATCTAGAACAGATTATAAATAAACCAACTAGAATCACTCCCACTTCAGTTTCCCAAATCGATCTAGTAATAACAAACTCCAAACATATGATAACTAGTGTGACGTAATGCCAAGCCCTATAGCAGACCACGAGGAAATTGTAACGTCCCTAAATATTCGCAAACCAAAGAGACAACCAATCTTTAAAACATTCAGATGCTTAAGAAATTATTCACAAGAATTACTTTGTAGTTTACTTATGAATGAAGTACATAAATTAAATGAAATTCTATATACCGATAATATAAATATACAAGTAAGAATTTTAACCAGTGTCTTATCATCATGTATAGATCGATGTGCACCACTCGTGACAAGAGAAATATTTCGTCCCCCCGCTCCATGGATAACAGATGACATAAAAAACATTATGAAAGAAAGAGACAAACTACAAAATGAAGTAAAACTACAAAGAGATAATATCCCTTTAAGAGAAAAGTTTACAGAGCATAAGAAACAAGTAAAATCATTATTAAGTAACAGTAAGAAACAGTATTACAAAAATGAATTTCAAAACGCTAAAGGCAATATCTCTGATACATGGAAAATTGCTAAAACCATGCTTTCCAATAACTGTAATAAAAGTAGTAACATATCAATTATACCCGATGAGGTAGATGTAAGTGCTAAAGCAGAAGAGTTCAATAATTTTTTCGCTGAAGTGGGGAAAAAAACCTTTGAAAAAACAAAAAAAGAAATAATGAATGAAATCAATAATAGTAATGGTGGTAATAATAATGATGATGGTAGTAGTAATAATAATAGTAATGTTGATAATGGTGTAAATAATAATGATGGTGGTAGTAATGGTAATGATAATAGTGATGATGGTAGTAATGATAATAATAATGTTAATCTTGAAGAACATAGTGCATTCAATAGAAGTAATGATGTCTTTAACCCTACTACAGTAGATTGTAATACAGTAATCTTAGTAATAAAAAATCTGAAAGACTCTAATGCATATGGATCAGATGGAATTTGTTTTCGTTTTATTAGAGATTCATTATTTGTAATAGCATATTATCTGACGGTAATAATCAATACTTCCATAGTTACCAATATTTACCCAGATTTATGGAAAAATCCCCATGTAATTCCTGGTTTTAAAAATGGAAATCCTGACGACGTCTCTAACTATAGACCAATCTCTTTACTACCAATTTTATCAAAGATACTTGAAAAGATTGTTGCAAATCAGTTAAGTGAGTTTCTTGAAAAAAAACTTATTGCAAAAAGTCAACACGGTTTCAGGCCAAAATTATCAACTGAAACTGCCTTATTGAAAATATCAGATGAAATATACAAAAATATAGATAATAAGAAAATATCATTGCTACTACTACTCGATCTTTCTAAAGCTTTTGATAGTGTACACCATACCATTCTATTAGAAAAATGCAAAAAAATGAACATTGACCCAAGCTGGTTCGAGAACTATTTAAAAAACCGCTACCAGTCAGTCAGAATAAAAGATGTAGTTTCAAGTCCCAAGAAGGTATTGTTTGGGGTCCCTCAGGGATCGATCCTAGGACCTATACTTTTTCTAATATATGTAAACGATCTAGTAAAATATTTACCTAACTGTTATGTCATTCAATATGCTGACGATACTCAAATCTTAATTGAAGGAGAAATTAATGATTTAGAAAATATTATTCGTAGAGCAGAAGAAATTTTGTATATGGCTAAACGTTACTTTCTAAAAAATGGTCTGTTACTTAATGAAACTAAAACCCAATCTATTCTTATCGGATCCAGACAATTATTATCAGAAGTTGATGACAATCTTCATATAAATTTTAACGGTAATATCATTAAGCCAATGAACTCGGTAAAGAACCTAGGTGTCTATTTTGACCGTTACATGAATTTTGAAATGCATATAGATGAAATTTATAAAAAAGTAATGGGTACTCTAATATATCTAAATAGGGTAAAAGACTCATTTGAAACATCAACTCGTATAATAATTGTCCAGTCCTTAGCTATGAGTTTAATTAATTACTGTCTCAAAGTTTGGGGATGTACAAATAAGACTCAATTACAAAGAATACAAAAGTTACAAAACTTTGCAGCACGAGTGGCTGTTGGCAATGTAAGAAAATACGAGCACATCTCTCCTGTTTTAAAAGATCTAGAATGGATAAAGATTAGAGATAAATATGTTTTTGATATACCGTATGTACCTTTGTTTTTAATATACTAAGAAACAATCTTCCTGATTGCTTGTATAATTTTTCTACAGTAAGCTCAGTTACCGGGTTAACTACCCGTCAAGGGGAAGATTTATTAGTACGAAGGTCTAAAACTGATATTGGCTCAAGAGATATAAACATTCGTGGACCTCATTTATATAATCAGCTTCCCAGAGAACTAAAAAATGCTGGTTCAGTGTATACTTTTAAATATAATCTTAAGAAGTTACTCTTAAAGGAAGATTTTACTTGTAAATTTTAATAGTACACTCATCTTTATGATTTGTTTGTTTTAGTATGTCTATATCGTACACCACAGATGTCTATCTGGAATATATATGCATCTTATTTGAATACCCAATGTACTTTGGAAATAAAGATTTATTATTATTATTATTATTATTCTAATCCCCATCCGCAAATCCAGGAGAACTCTTCCACTACATGCCCTCTCCACAGTTTTCGATTACAATTTCTGGAACTGGGGTTGTTGTTCCAGTTTTACGTCACGGACTCCCTTTTCTACCAAGGGCTAGGACGCTTGGCTTCTTGCAAAGGATTTGTTTTGGCAGGTGTAATCGTTATCCTGAGTGCATGCCCTTCCTAACCTCAGAATTTCTGGAACTGGGGGTATTATTGATATATTAATTGCATATATTGTATATATTTTACATATACATTACATACTGCATATAAATTGGATATACTGAATATATATATTGTTTATATTGGATATATTTTTAAAGTTTTCTAACTGAATAATCACTAAAAATTGAAATAAAGTATTTGAATATGAATTTGATGAAAGTTTTAAGTTTTGTAACAATAATCACTGTGAATTTGAAAGTAATTTTTCTTAATTTGAACCTCAGGAGCTCATATGTATATATGTGTGTACATATGTACATGTATGTATGTATGTATATATATGTATGCATATGTGTATATGTGTATGTGTATGTATATGTATATATATATATATATATATATATATTATATATATATATATATATATATATATATATATATATATATATATATATATGCATGTGTATGTCTATATGTATCAATAATTAATACTTTTGATTCATAACTCTATTTATATACAAAAGCTGTAGTAATGATGATGGTGGTAATAACATTAATAATAATAATAATAATAATAATAATAATAATGATAATAATAATCATGATGGTGGTAGCAATAGGTGTTATAATAGTGATAATAGATTAAGCTGACGTAATTCTCTCTCATGTACATAATTTGAAGGGTAGAGAAGGGGAAGGGCTTTCAGTCTTTCTCTTTCTTTTCCTTCCAAATTTATCTTCCATTATATGGCACTGTGTTTATGTGTATGTATGTATGTATGTTCAGGTTTATATGTGTACGTATATGCGATTAATTACATGCACTTTCCTTTGCTGTGTTACCCTCAGATGACAATGATGTGTATGAGCATGCATGTATGCATCTTTATCTGTGGTAAGGACGAATAACTCCTTTTGCTGAAATGGATACCACAAACTCTCTCTCTCTCTCCTTGATATGTATGACTATGAAGCCCCAGTGGTGTTTCTATTGCTCATCTAATTAATGCATGCATATGTATATGTACCTACTTATTATTCTAACCTGAAAATTGTTATTCTATATCTGCTTCAAATTGTCTGCAGTAGTACTGTTGAAAAGTGAAATATAATTTATAGCACTCAACAAGGGCTATTGAAAATAGTGTTACGAATATTACTCTTCAATTATTACACTATATTTTATTATTAATTACTTGCTATGATATTTAAGATTAATTGCAAATTCTATTAGTATGTTATTTATACATAACCAAATAGATTGTAATGTTTATCAACTGCAATATGACTGGGAGTGTCCATGTGCACATGTCCCCATGTACAGTTAACTGAATAAATAAAAAAAAAAAACACCTCACCTTCTCCTCCTCCCCCTCTGATAAACCCCCAGTACTACTGCCCACCCCATTCCCCATCCAATGGGGACTACTAACTCAATCCCCAGTCAATGGGGACTCTTCCACCACATACAGCCCTCACTATTATGAACATATTTTAAAGATTTAGAGCATATATAGACTATTTACAGGTTCCTGAATTTAACTATATGAACCACTACTTTTAAAGCTTCCATAAACTTTTCATATAAAACTTTTATTTATAATTATATATATATATATATATATATATATATATATATATATATATATATATATATATATATATATATATATATATATATATATATATATATATATATATATATATATATATATATATATATGTGTGCTTCATGTAGTCTTGTGTATAAACCACCACCTTTTTATGCCTCAAGAAATTTTATAAAAAACATTTGCATTTAAAGCTAGCTTTATTTGCATAGTTTGTTTCATAAATCATTTCTCTCATTAATAATAATAATAATAATAATAATAATAATAATAATAATAATAATAATAATAATAATAATAATAATAATAATAATAATGAGCAAAACTAAACAAAGCCTACTCATACCTTAGTCAAGCTCGCCTCATCCAGTTACAACAGCGTCCCCCCCCCCACCCAACAGGAAGTCTTTGGCGCAAACAGGAAGCAAAGGTGAGAGTTACTTTAGATCTTACATACACCATACATACACTGTCTGTGTATGTATGTATGTATGTGCTATGGATATAAATATTTTTGAAATTATGTATCTATATTATGTTTAACGTTTCTCTAATCCATATATAGGCATAGGTGGAAAATGTCATGCAATTTCTTACTGAGGGGGACAATCTCTCTCTCTCTCTCTCTCTCTCTCTCTCTCTCTCCCCCCCCATATATATATATATATATATATATATATATATATATATATATATATATATATATATATATATATGAGCTAGAACTTCTGGGTCCCTGGGCTCTACCAAAGCGTAAAGTACAAACGCTAAAACACCGAAAATTTGCGTTTTATATTGAAAAAGTTAGAACTTCTGAGACCCTAGGCTCTTATCAAAGCGTATGGAGAATTAACTGGTAAACAAGTGGAAGTTATGCAGTCCCACACTGCGTTCACAGCCGCGTGAGAAAAGCGTAAAATATGCGTAAACGATTAAAGTCTTACGGTCAAATATCCCTAAGATGATTAATGATTTACGAAGAGCAACATATGGCTACTGCTGGCTCACAGGTGAGGCTGTAAATATCCAGGTTAGTATTCAAATTAACTATACTTGAAGGTAACACAGGTAAGTTTTTAATATAACAGTAGCTTGAAGGTAACTCATTTCACAATCGATCATATTTGTCTCTGATCTGCTATGCAAATGGTATTAAAAATTAGTGCCATTCTATAGGCACTCTGGTTTATAAAAGAAATAACTGGCACTTGGCACTTGGTTCATATATTATTATATAATAATAGTGACACTGAAGATGTTTAATGGTGTCTTTTGGCACTAAACTGGCTAAGAGGTTCAGCACTGCACCAAAGAGCACTTTCTTGAGAGAGAGAGAGAGAGAGAGAGAGAGAGAGAGAGAGAGAGAGAGAGAGAGAGAGAGAGAGAGAGAGAGAGAGAGAGAGAGAGAGAGAGAGAGCATATGTCAGTGCCAAAGAGCACTTTCTTGAGAGAGAGAGAGAGAGAGAGAGAGAGAGAGAGAGAGAGAGAGAGAGAGAGAGAGAGAGAGAGAGAGAGAGAGAGAGAGAGAGAGAGAGCATATGTCGGTGCCGATCATATATCAGTGCCAGGAATATAATGTATTCCAAAATGTTTCCTCCAGACATATTTGGAATACATTGCTGTTGCTGTTCTTTGCTGTTTTGTGTTAATATTAAGCTCCATGAGAATGGGAGTAGACACACACACAGGTTGGAGCTGGGGGATTAAGTCTCCAACACATGCTATTGAATCAATATCTCACATACCGTAAAACTTAATTGCAAGACCAGGGATAAATTAACAATATCAACAGGAATGCACCAGTTACATAGCAACCATTAACAGGAGGGGGAGGTAGTTAGGTAGGAGGGAAGAGGAGGGGGAGTGAAGTAGAGGTAGAGGAGATTACAAACTCATCTATCATCCGGATTTAATCTTTAAAAATCATCACTCCGGAACTTCACATGCATTCCAAACCTCGTAAAAAAATCCCTGAACTTTAAATCATTTTACTTTTTTTTTCTTTTTTTTTTTTAATGTCCCTTCCCGTCCTCTTAATAATGATGGATTGAATGCTGACATCCAAGGTAGAGATAAAAAAATATATATAAATAAAAAAAGATAAAAATAGAGATATAAATAAAAAGGTAAATTCCAGGTACGGGATTCCATTATCGGGAAGAGCTGAAGGTCACCAGCGTGGGAATATCATATAGGAGGTCCTTCTGGTCAGTTAGTGATGCTTCTTCTTCATCAGTTCTACAGTAATCATGTTGTTCTCTCTCTCTCTCTCTCTGTTCATATGTCAGTCTCTCCCTCTCTCTCTCTCTCTGTCCATATGTCTGTCTCTCTCTCTCTCTCTGTCCATATGTCTGTATCTGTGCTTTCTCTCTTTATTACTCAATCAGACAGTCTATCTATCTACTATCTAATCAATCTATCTATATCTGTCTGTATGTTCTCTATTTATTAAATCAACTAGGCAATCTATCTTCCTATCGATCTGTCCGTCTATGCTAATATACTTGTCCATACTCCCTGTCCTGCCCCTATTATCTGTCATTAGCTCTCAGATTTTTGTCCACCTCTTTTTTCCGATAACAGTGAATCTGCGAATGCATTTCGATATTCAAAGCCGTACTCTCTCTCTCTCATATATATATATATATATATATATATATATATATATATATATATATATATATATATATATATATATATATATATATATAGTCGCCGTGGCTCAGTCGGTAGCGTCTCCGACTCTGAGGCGTCAGGTCGAGGGTTCGCGCCCCGTCACGGTCTGAGGTTAGCAAAGGCATGCACTCAGTGTAAGGATTACATCTGCCAAAACAAGTCCTTCGCAAGAAGGCAACCGTCCTAGCCCTTGGTTGATAAGGGAGTCCGTGACGTAAAACCGGAAGATATATATATATATATATATATATATATATATATATATATATATATATATATATATATATATATATATATATATATATATATATATATATTTCTAGTAGCTACAACTGTATATAATAAGCATACAAACTCACTAGGCAAACCACAGACCGATCAATCCCACATTAGGCACCTATATATATATATATATATATTTTTTTTAAGATCTTAATCTTGGATTGAGGCAAATGACAGGTGCTTCATGTGGATCTGAGACATCTAAGGTAACCTTACCAAACCTAACCTAACCTAACCGAACAATATATTTTGTATTTAGCAGGTTTTTATCATTTGCTTAACTGCAAGGCGCCTCATCTGGGGTTGAGGTTGAACCCAGGTGCTTCATCCAGGGCTGATGTACTGAGGTGCCTATTCCGTGACTGATCCCAACCGACATTACAAGAGTATCACAATGAAATCTGACAAATCACGAAAACCCCTCTTAAGGGGGGTTTAAACGGTCAAACGGTTCGTCGAACACGGTTCGACAGACAAGTGTTTGAAGTGATGTTCGAACGTGTGAACGGGGTATTTAGTTGTCGAACACGTTTGTCGAACGTGTTCGACAACCAAATACCCCGTTCACACGTTCGAACATCACTTCAAACACTTGTCTGTCGAACCGCGTTCGACGAACCTTTTGACCGTGTAAACCCCCCTTTAGAGTCGTCAGGAGGGGCATCTAGTCTTAATTCCCCTCCTCTAACCTGTCTGTGTCCACACCCATTCGAATGGGGATTAACAGTGACACATGAAAACATGAAAAAAAAATCATATTCCACCATTAAGTATTGTTGACTTAATGATTTCCAAACAAGATATTCAGACCTAAAATGACTTCATCATGGCACCAGCCGCCCGTTGCGATACTACAGCTGAAGGTTTTTTGAATTTAAATAGGTCTGTCCAGGACAGTTTGATGTTAAGTGTTCCTTCAGTTACGGTTCTTTTTCTATGTCTACAGCTACACTGAATATTCTTGGATATTCATCACACATCTTTTATGATCCCTTCACATCTGACATGTCATTACACTCTTCATCTCTGTTTCTCTTTATTTTATGTATTCTTCGTGCCCAGGCCCGATGAGGGCTGTCTTATTTTATAATTTTTTTGGCCTGTCCTGGTGTAAAAAAAAAAAAAAAAAAAAAAAAAAAAAAAAAAAAAAAAAAAAAAAAAATGAAAAATATAGTGCATACTTTGAGGGCCGCTGTAACTCAGTGGTGGAGTGCGCGATTCGGGAAGACACCAACGCTGCTTCGAGTCCACCGCGGGGCGTTTGGAAGGTCTTCCAATCTAAAACCCACTGAGGCCGCTTTCACACCAAAGTGGCACGCCGCACGTCAGTTGAAACGAACATCCCGAAATATATGAAACCTTTCACACAGAAGTGGCGTGACACATGGGACGTGTCACGCTACTTCTGTGTGAAAGATTTCATATATTTCCGGATGTTCGTTTTCAACTGGCGTGCCACGTGGCATGCCACATGCGACGTGCCACCTTAGTGTGAAAGGGCCCTTACTGGTCTAAACAAGTCTGTATCCACCCCTTTTCGAATGGAAACTAATTGTGACATGGAACGTTGTTTTATAACAAGTATCAAAAATTATTATAGTTTATTTCATTGTTTTATGTTTCTATATATCTATTTTTATATACAATAGCCATATTTTCCCTTATAAGATGGGATGGCTGAGTCAAAGCAAAATATTCACTCTTAGCTGGAAGAATTCACAGAATGACTGTTACAAATAAATTTTGTGAGTCAGCCACAATTTTTTGGGGGAGGCCGTTTTGTGTTGTTTTAACCCCCATTTGAAAGCGCGTGGATACAGATGGGTTGGAGCTGAGGAATTGATGCTGGATGCCCTTCTTAACGCCAGACGAAGGGCTCAATCGCAGGTCTGTCACCTCCAGAGTCGAGCAATTTACCCTTTGCACTACAGCAGTTCCTACCCCCAAAATATATAAAGGATTAAAAATACTAAGAAAGTGTAGCAAAATTCAGTGTAAATTGCAATATCATTTAAAGTTTGTATTTACTCTCATTACATTGATGCCCGGGCCCGATGAGGACAATATTCTTCCCCCGTCCCTGTGTCACACTCATAAAATATGAACTCTTCAACACCTTATTATAAGAACTTGTACCAAATAAGTTGAGAGAGAGAGAGAGAGAGAGAGAGAGAGAGAGAGAGAGAGAGAGAGAGAGAGAGAGGAGAGGAGAGAGAGAGAGGAGAGAGAGAGAGAGAGAGAGAGGAGAGAGAGAGAGAGAGGTTATACTTGAGATGAATTTTTTTAAAAATTGAATTAAAAAATTATATTGAGGTTGTGGTCTCTTTGAGAGAGAGAGAGAGAGAGAGAGAGAGAGGAGAGAGAGAGAGAGAGAGGAGAGAGAGAGAGAGAGAGAGAGAGAGAGAGAGAGAGAGAGAGAGAGAGAGTTATACTTGAGATGAAATTTGTTTAAAGACTGAATTAAAAAATTATATTTAGAGAGAGAGAGAGAGAGAGAGAGAGAGAGAGAGAGAGAGAGAGAGAGAGAGAGAGAGAGAGAGAGAGAGAGAGAGAGAGAGAGAGAGAGAGAGAGAGAGAGAGAGTTTAAAATTTTATATATGTCAGATTATGGAGAGCCTCTCCGTGTTAAAAAAGAAAGAAAAAAAAAGAATGAATATTAGAGACAGTTAGGAGCTTATATTTGTTGGATTATGGAGACGGGAAGATACGAGCTTTGGGCTCTTTCCCGTAAACACAATTAGGTAATCACAATTAGGTAATCACACACAAGTAACGAAAACAAAAGGCGTATTAGGGATGTATCTATACGCAGGCGTATGAGCCGCAGTCAGGCGTATGGGGGAAGGGTGGGTAAGGTGTGGGGGGGAACGTTGCGTTGGCGTATGTAATGTGATAAATTACTTTTTTGCTGGCGTCGGCTGTGCGTCAGGGGTGACAGTATCGTATTACCGTCATCTGGCGTTTGGCGACGCATAAATCGCCTCTTCTACCCTACATCCCACCCACCCCCAGATTGTTTTCCTTCTGACAAAAACAGAAAAAAAACAAAACTGAACGTATATATACGCCTACTGACATACTGACATTTATCTATTTATTTAACTATCTAGATATCTATTCATGTGTGTATATACCTCACTGCAATTACAGAAGGAAGAGGGGAATGTGGTAACAGTTTTAAAATTTCTGCTGGTGACCGAAATGAACAGGCAGCTATATATTGATATGAGCGGTTCTAGAACTAGAGGTCATAGTCGGAAATTCAGAAAATTTCTTTTCAAGATGTAAGGAAGTACTCTTTTAGTACAAGAATAGTTCATAACTGAAATTCGCTAAGTGAGAAAGCAGTAAGTGCAGTCATAATTTTAAGGATAGGTATGATACGTATGTCTTTGAGTTACAAATTTTATTATCCCTTCACATCTGACAAGTCATTACACTCTCCATCTCTGTTTCTCTTTATGTATTCTTCTTGCCCAGGCCCGATGAGGGCTGTTTTATTTTATTTTATTTTTTTTGGCCCGTCCTGGTGTCACAATCATAAAAAAAAAAAAAACTGATTAGGAGACGGGGCGTCACATGCATATCACTCTTTCCCCTGAGCACGGATAGATAAATGCAAATAAGTAAATAAAGAAACTCCCCAAGTTATGAATGAGTTAGGTTCCAGAAGTCTGTTCGTAAGTAGAATTGTTTGTAAGTTGTGTTTAAGTAAAAAGAAAGTACAATACAGTACATACATAAGCAGTGCTGTACAGTACTTTGGCAATTACATAAAGCAAAAAGCATACATTATTAATGAATTTTAATACGGTAATAATAATGCAATAATTACAGTATAGTACAGTAATATATACATTAATACTGGGGTAGATAATTGGTAGGTTTATGTTCGTATCTGTGAATGTTCGGAACTGGGTTATTCGTTAGTGGGGGAGCTTCTGTACATAGGTAGATATATGTCACCAGCCTCAAAGCATGTCTTTGGTAAATGTTTACTTTCACACCCCAAATGATTGAAATGAAAGACAATAAAACAAAAATCACAAACTAAAGTCAAATGAAAATCATAAGTAACAGCCAGTAAAAATATTACTAATGTACACTTACCCAACTTGCTGAACCAGGGTATTTGAAGTAGAGGAATGATCTGAAAGAGAAGATAGAAACTGCATTAAGGTATTATGATTACTAAATCTTCGTCATTGGTTCTATAAAGATTTTTAACTTGCCCAGATAGACCATAAATTCCCCCTAGTTTTTTTGGGACGAATATTCAATTTAGCAGACATACAGCTTGAGCTTGTGAAGAAAGATATTGTAAAGTAAAATAATCCTGTAAATTATTAGGTTGGCTTAAGTTAGGTTAGGTTTGGGTTGCTAAGGTTCAATTGGGTAGGTTAGTTTAGGTTACTGGAGCACCTTGGGACCCTCTTCTTTACAAGGTCATCATGCCTGGGTAAAAAAAAAATAAAAAATAAACAGATGGGGAGAGGTGTGACTTGTCAGGTGTGAAGGTGTGGTAAGAGATGCATAGTGAATATTTTACACACTAAAATGCAAACGCATCAGAAATCTACTCAGAAGCACGACAGAGACTAAACCTGCAGAGTAATTGTCCTGGAACTTGAACAGCAGTTCTTAACTAGGGCTATAGCACCCCCAGGAGGGCACTGGGCTTGATGAAGGGGGCAGTAAGTTATCAGGGCAAGAAAAAATGTTCAAAAACGAATTAAACCTGCATAAAACCCGCAAGCTGGGAAAATATAAGAAAGTTGCCATGTGCCAATATATTTTTTTATTTTACTCAGTTATTTCTAATGCTAAAAATGGATTATCTGTGAATAGATGTTCTTGTTAATTAAAAAATCAAATTAGTTTTGAAAACATAACAAAAAATCCATGAGTTGTAGCAATCGTAATATTTTGAAAAATATAAGCAAAACGTAACATGTAACGAACACAACCATTTCGGTAACCCTTCCCAGCACCCTTGGATTTCAATCTTTCTTATCTACTTTGTGACTAGTGATCTTTCATGATTTTTGTTTAGTGACATAATTATAAAAAATTATATGATGAGATAGGTCTTCAAATATTTACGATGAGTGGAAAAAGAGTGTAGTCAGTACTTGAGTGAGTACCTTAAATACGGATTCATCCCATTCATTAATAAAGAGCAAATACCAATGTGTTTGAGTTGTGAAAAAACGTTCTCAAATGAGGCAATGAAACCTTCCAAAATGGTTGAATATTTAAGAAAAATGCATCCTGACAAAGTATGAAAAGATGTGGAAGACTTTCACCAAATGAAAAATAAATTAAAAAATCTTCCTAGTATTAAATGATTGTTTATCAAGGAAACTCTGCAATTAGAGAGGGGGTTTGTTTTATCTTATAAATTTCCAAAATCAATTGCAAAATGTGGAATCCACATACTATTGGTGAAACTCCTCTTCTGCCTGCAATAAATGTAAGTTTTGGATACAATGATTTGCCCAGGTAAAAGTGCTGTAACAAAGTCAGTTCCTCTCAGTAATAGGACAGTAGTATTAAGAATTGATGAAAAGGCAAAAGATGTTGAAAACAAACCATGTAAGGCTTAAAAAAACAATGAATTTTCTCTGCAACTAGATGAGTCAACTTTACATGGCAATGAATCTTTGCTAATAGTCTATGTCCGCTATGTAAATTCTACTGAGGAAATTGTTGAAGAGTTTCTTTGCTGAACAAATGGTTCTTGACACAAAAAGTTCAACAATTTTTAAGGTTGTTCAGCATTTTTTTAATACCAAAAATATTCCTGTCACAATTACTATTGCATGTGCAATAGATGGAGCACCAGCTATGATGGGTTGTTATTGTGGATTTAGAACATTCAAAAGAAGCAGTTCCACCAATAATTACAGTTCACGGTATTATTCATAGAGAAAACTTAGCTGCAAAACATCTAAGTGGTTGACTACACGATACGCTGAACACTGTACTGTAATTAGATCAGTGAATAAAATCAAGGCTAATTCGTTAAATGACCATATCTTTTAGAAGCTATGCCACGAAAATGAAGAGAATTTTGAGCGTCTGTTGCTGCATACCAAAATACAATGGCTCTCAAATAGAAACTATTTGAAGCGTTTCAGTGATCTGTACAATACTGTTTTAGAATTTCATAATTCCTCTGTTAAGAAATAGTATGATAATCTAAGAAAGCAAAGGGATGACAATGCCTATCTCTCAGATATTTCACCAAAGTAAATGAGATTAACAATCAAACTGAAAGGAAGTAATATAAATCTTATTAAGGCTAAGGAAATTATAAATTCTTCCATCAGCAAATTATTATTCTACTAAGAAAGTGTAAAGGAAAGATTTTCTGCAGTACCCAAACCTACAAATTACACAAAACAATGAGTGATCTGATTTTAGATACAGATATTGAAATGCTATTGTTCTCACCTGCAGACTGAAAGATTTTATAACCAGATTTAAAGATATTTGTGATATTAAAATACCAGATAGGGTCATAAATCCATTTCTTTCTTGTGCCTCTCCTGTTCACCAGAATTTACATGAAGAAATTATTGACTTACAAAATTATCTCGAAGCTAAAGTACCATTGTTATGAAGCATTTTGGCCCAAAATGTAAATCATGTATCCTAAATTTTGGCAGGAAATAAAATTATTCTTACTTGCTTTTCCTTCTTAATACTCAGTGGAGAAAGGATTCAGTGGTGTTGCAAATTCTTATTAAGCAGCAAAATAAATTGGTAATTAGTCAAAGAGGAGACTTGCGACTTCCATTAATAACACTGAACCCGATAGAGAAGATCTAACAAGATATCACCAAGCACAAGAAAGCCATTTAGTCACAATTAAGATAAATTAACAATTTTAGACATCATTCACTTTTATTTACATAATTCTTAAATCTTAAACTATGTATTTTTTTAGTAAAATTATTTTATTATCCACAGTAAAAAGAATTTATTCACATTTCCTGCCTTTCCTAAATGAAGGGGGGCGTTGAGCTATGCAACCATTAGAAAGTGGGCGCTACACAAAAAACGGTCAAGAACCACTGAACTAGAATATGAAGCAGCAACAATCACTGTGATTAAAATATATTACCATGATGATCCAGTTTTGCATCATGGACTCCCTTTTCTGTTATGGGATACAATGCTGTCTCTCTTGCGTAGGACTTTGGTTTTGGTAAGTGCAACTGTTATTCTGAGTGAATGCCCTTTCTAACCTCAAACCATTGTGGGTTTTGAACTGACAAATCATAGTCGTGTGATTTACCGCCCGGCCACGGTGGCCACATTAAAAAAATTAACATAAAGTAAAAAAAATTGCCTTTAAGTAACATTTAAAATAGGTTACTTACTCTAAATAAAGAAAATAAACTGAAATAAGTAAGTTATTTAGTGTTAGTTTGACAAAGGAAGATAAGACAATATCAATACATTCTACAGTATGAAGTAAGCATGGTTTCACAAGACTATTACATCATTCAGCACTAACAATGAATAAATACATGTAGAGTACTATAACTTGCTTTGATATGTGTATTACAACTGGAATATATGTACTGTACTATCATCAGTCTCTACATACAATTCTGGTTTTCTATCCAAAGATGTAATTCTTCACCTTCAGTCATTTTGGGTGAAATCTGCAATTTTTTAATTTTAAGTGAAATTAAGTAATTGTACTATGGATAATATTTTAATGAATCCTGTAATTGGAATAAATTTATTATTGAACGCTACACTCACTCTATCAAACAGGGTCACTTCTTCAAATCATTTATAGGTTTTTCTATACAGTACAGACTCTACCCAACTCATAAACGAGTTAGGTTCCAGAAGTCTATTCGTAAGTAGAAATGTTCGTAAGTTGTGTGTAGTGAAAGAAAAGTACTGTGCAGTACATAAATATGCAGTACTTTGGAGAAGTTAGGTTAAAGACACTTAACTGGTACATAAAACATAAAGTATACAGTATTAATGAATTTTAATACAGTAAGATGATGTATTAATACAGTACAGTACAGTACTACATGGGTAGATAATGGGTAGGTTTTCGTTCATATCCATGAATCCTCGTATCTCAGTTGTTCGTAAGTTGGACTTATGACCGTGCTGAGTTTCAACCAATTGGTTGTAAAGCGAATCAAATATATGTCAGTGCATTAAATCAGTTGGAAAATATATGTTTTTCATTGAAACTGTTTGTTTTTTAATATTATATTCTGTGGCAGAGTGCCACAGCTCGTGGCTTTAATTTGTCAGGTTGAGGGTTCGCGGCCTGCCATGGTCTGAGGTTAGAAAGGGCATTCACCCAGGGAAAGTCACACCTGCCAAAAGCAAAGTCCTTTGCAAGAGAGCACTAGCTCTTAACAGAAAAGGAAGTTCATGACGTAAAAATTATCACATCACTATACTCTTTAGTATGGTACGAATAGCTGGTATATATAATTTTTTATACAGTATTGCATATATTAATTCACCCAACTAAGTTTTTGCTATAAATTTAAAATTTCATTTTCTATTTATTTTACTGAACATATCTTTGATCCATATATTTCCATATACAAGAGCCCTATATCTCCTTATAAGGGGGGGTGGTTGAGTCAAAGCAAAACTCCTTTACTCTTAGTGGTAAGAAAATACATAGGAGGGATTCCCAGTCCCCTAACTCCACCCCATTAGAGGAAGAGTTCTTGCCCCCCTCCTTGTACCTGTCTTTGAGAGATACAGTAAATGAGTCATATTATGCAACAGTTGCTTACTTACTATATAACAGAAAAAGTATACAATACAGATGCTCCCTTATTTGCAAAAACAAACAAGTTATGAACATTTGCAGATATGAACAAAAATCTACCCATGTATTAATATAAGTATTACTGTACTATAGTAATGAAATATTGTTACTGTATTAAAATTCATTATTAATTTATGATTTATGTAGTAGTTTAGTGTCTTTAGCCTAAGTACTGCATAGTACTGTATATACTGTGTATGCACTGTTCAGTATTTTTTTTTACCTAAACACAACTTAAGAAAAATTCTATTTATTTTTTGTGAGTCGGTGCTGTCAGTGGCATAGTGTGGCCAGAAAATCAATAAATATTCCCAGTCCAGTTCGCAGTGGTAAAGTTAGACCAATGCAGTTGCTAATTGTAAGTCAGTGACCATTTGTGTATACTGTATTATTATAAGTATAAAATATGTGCAGTACTGGACAACTTGCCCTCTGCTAATGATCCATAATGTATATAGACCGTATACAGGTATACCTCGGCTTAGGTTGTTTCGAGTTAAGTCGTTCTCGATTATACGTCGGTTTTCAAAAAAATATAAAAAATAAAAATAAAGTTTACGTCATTATAATCAACTTTACATCTGTCCACTACAAATATTGGAATCATAATATCACTAGAAAACCATTAAAAGCACATGAAATCATGTTACTTTACAATAAATAAAAACAAAAGCACATAAATTCAAGTTATTGTACAATAAATAAGAATAAAAGCATATAATATCTTATTAAAATACGTACAGTAGTTCCAATATCTACCATTAGGTGTCGTCACTCGTCATTCCCGCGAAACCGCTATTGTTAGCATCGTTAGCAACTTTACGTCTGTCCGCTACAGATATTGGAATCATAATATCTCTAGAACACCATTAAAAGCACATGAAATCATGTTACCATACAATAAATAAAAACAAATGCGCATAAAATCATGTTATTGTACAATAAATAAGAATAAAAGCATATAAAATCTTATTAAAATACGTACAGTAGTTCCAATATCTACCGTTAGGCGTCGTCACTCGTCATTCCCGCGAAACCGATATTGTTAGCATTGTTAGCTGTTGTCTTCGTTGTCCGATAGGACAACGACGACAACAGCCAGAATCAGCTGTTTATGTTGACGATCCACAGCCATCTAAGGTCCGCGATGTAAACCACCAAGGTAAATTTAAAATAAATTAGTTTTTTCTTATTATTATTATTATTGCAAAATAATAATAATTGCTGTATTTGTGTTGAACCTTAAAAAACGCTTTTATTTTATCATGTCATAGCAAAACATATTCATAAATAAAGCATCCACGATGTACGGTAAACATCACCAATTTGTATTTGTAAATTTAATTACCAGTACTGTTTTTTCTGTACCATGCAGTATTAAAAAATTAAATTTATTTGTTTGTAAGCTTAAAATCGATTCTTATTAACCATATATTATTGATAATTGCATTCATGAATAAAGTACAGAACTAGGAATGGCTATTTTCGGTTTAGCCTAGCCTAGGCTAGCCTAGAGACAAGCTAATTCGATTTAAGTCGTTTTTCGACTAAGGTCATCTCTCCTGGAACCAATTAACGACGTTGGGTGAGGTATACCTGTACATTATAAGCTTGATCAAGTTATATACACCTTGTTCGCTTTTTCAGCTAAATTACAAGAACACCTCTAAAAAATAATAGTTAAAAAATACGAAATTTGCGAAAAATGCCCATGCAAAAAAAAAAAAAACAATTTTCATTTAAATAAAAAATCGACCACCTCAGAGGCACTTTTCCTCCTCTTCTACCACTTAATGTGATTGGATATAATGAAGATAATGGAAAAAAAGCATTAAGAACAAACAGCAAACAAATTTTTGATATAATATCGTCAGGGAAATAGTGTGCGAGGGTGCATCAGCTGATACAGAAGTGGCAAAATGTTTGTGGATAGAGATTCATTCTCCCACATCCTCCTCCTCTTCTACCGCTTAATGCGATTGAATATTGTGAAGAAAATTTAAAAAAAAGCCTTAAGAACTAACAGCAAACAAATATTCGATATTATATCGTCAGGGAAATAGCGTGCGAGGGTGCATCAGCTGATACGGAAGTGGCAAAATGTTTGTGGATAGAGGTTCGTTCTCCCGCATCCTCCTCCTCTTCTACCGCTTAATGCGATTGAATATTATGAAGAAAATTGAAAAAAAGCATTAAAAACAAACAGCAAACAAACTTTCGATATAATATCATTAGGGAAATACCGTGTAGAGAATATATATACAGTAACCCCTTGTTTATCGCAGGGGTTTGGTTCTGGGACCGACCGCGATAGGTGAATTTCCGCAAAGTAGGATCACCCTACATAAATAGGTATTTTACATTTATTTTTACGTTTACTGTATAAACCCTGCCTGTACTGTTAACATACCACCCTTTACTTTATTAATAACAGCGTGCAAGCGTAAATTTATATGAAAGTGATGGGTAAACTTACCGTGAATGAGGTGATGATGACATGACATACTCATATACATAGGTATTTTACAATTATTTTTACATTTACTGTATAAACCCTCCCTGCACTGTTAAAAAACCACCCTTTTAATTTATAAATAACAGCATGCAAGCATAAATTTATATGAACATGATAGGTAAACTTACCGTGAAGGAGGTGGTAATGACGTGTATAGACTCCATAGGAAATTATTCCACAGCCAATAACAGCTTTACGGCAGCTTTTTGCGAGCAAACAACGTGGTAATGGGGAGTAGCTGTCGCTGTTTCTTCTTTTGTGCAAAGATGGTCTTGTAAGGAATCATGGCATCGTCAAGAAGATTGCAGAAGGTCACCGAACGAACCATATTATCATTATGTTCTTGTGAGAGTTGTTGGAGTGCTTTCAGTTGTTCATACATGGCTGCCAGACGTTCGAGTGTAAGGCCAGGTTCTTCGATTTCTTCGTGTTTCCTCAAGTTCTTCTTCTCCCTCTTCTTTGCTCGCTGATTTTGTCATTTCCTCCAAGTCTTCATCAGTCGAAGGCTGCAAGTGGCAGTCAATCAGTTCATTCACGTCTTCGTGAATCATATCTTTAAAGCCTTCTCCTCTTAGCAATGCAGCCAACTTCACAGCTTTCGCAACTGCCGAGTCATTAACTTCATCAGGAGCGAATCCCTTGTAGTCATAGATAACTTCGGGCCACAATTTCTTCCAGCTGGCATTGATTGTGGCCGGCTTCATCATTTTGATTGCATTTTGAATATTTTGAAGGCAAGTAGCAATCGTGTAATTAGGCCAGTAAGTCTTCACTGAGAATTCTTTGTCTGCATCCAAGGCTTCAACCAGGTTCGCCAGGGCGTTTCATGTGTAGAGGGCCTTGAACGCACGAATAACGCCTTGATCCGTAGGCTCAATCAGTGACGTCATATTCGGTAGCAGGAACCCTACTTGAACACTGTCGTATTCGAGATTACTTGCGTGGCCACCAGCATTATCCATTAAAAGAAGGACTTTAAATTCAAGGCCTTTTTTGCAAGATAAATTTTGACCTGAGGGATAAAGCATTGGTAAAATCAAGTCCGATGTGAGACTTTTCGTGATCCAGGCCTTAGGGTTATGCATCCAATACACTGGAAGCATATTCTTGTTTTTATTCTTCAAAGGCCTAGGGTTCTTTGACTTGTAGATAAGCCCGGGCTTTAACATGAAGGCCGCAGCATTCCCGCATATGATGAGGGTAACACGGTCTTTGTGCGCTTTAAATCCTGGGGCTTTAGCTTCTTCCTTGAAGAGAAAAGTGCGAGATGGCAGTCTCCTCCAAAATAACCCAGTCTCATCCATGTTGAACACTTGCTCAGGAGCATATTCCCCTTTGGTGATAATTTTCTTGAAGTTGTTGTTCACGTAATCTTCAGCTGCAGCGGTATCTGCAGAGGCAGCTTCGCCAAAAACTGAAACGCTCTTTAGGCCAAAGCGTTTTTGAAATTTGGCGAACCATCCCTTGCTTGCAACAAACGATTGTTTCCTCGGTGGAGAATCGCTGGAGGGTCCTGGTTGTGGGTCGTCGATATCTTCTTCTCTCTCCTCCTCCTCACGGTCGCCACTGTCGTTGTCGGGTTCGTTTGCAGAGAATGTCTCGTACAGCTTCTTCGCCTTTGTTTGTATGATATTGGTGTCAATGCTGATGTTCTTTCTGCAATCAGCAATCCACAGGGCCAAAGCAGATTCCATCCGCACTACTATCTTATTGCGGGGTGTTACGACCCTCTTCGCTGTTTTACTAAATGAAATAGTCGCTGTTTTCCTTATTTGCCTCGTCCTTTTTGATGTAGCGAACAGCAGATTCAAGAAAGCCAAAATGGTGGCTGACATCCGCAAACCTTCTTCCTTCTTTCAGCATATCTAACAGTTTCACCTTATCTGTCATGGTTAACATCTTCCTTTGCCACTTAGGCTCACTACCAGAAGTCTTAGAAGATGAAAGACGCTTGGGAGGCATTGCAAAGGTTGAAATACATAAATAAAATAAATCACAAGCACAACGTATTAATAGGCACAATGCAAACGGCGCACATGTTAGACGGAACGAGTGAGGCAAGACAATAGAAGATGGTGGGAGAACCAAGCTTCAATCAAAAAGCCAATCAGATCCCATGATACAGAACATACAGAAAAACAATTCTGTGATTCGTCGCTTCCCACCCTTTCAGCCAATAGCATTCCATGAACTATCTCACGTAGGTGCGAGCCTTTGCGTTTCCAAAACGCCAATACAGTGTATGCTATCATACAGTATTTCACATGGTGCAGTACTGTGAGTAATATGTTTAAATTTATGTTTTTTACTATTTTTTCCTGTTTTATTACTCTTAGGCTAGGAAATACTTTTTTATTAATAAAATAATGAAAATTTCAATATGTACTAGCTCACGTAGGTGCAACCCTTTTCGTTTTCCAAAACGCTGATACTGGTATATATTTTACATGGTGCAGTACTATGAGAATTTATGGTTTTTCCTATTTTTTACTGTTTTATTATTCTTAGGCTAAGAAATAAATTTTGTTTATCAATAAAATAATGAAAATACTGGAAATTTTATAATATGCTAGTTCACATAGGTGCGACCCTTTGCGTTTTCCAAAACGCCCATACCAGTATCGTACTTTCTATAGTACAGAGTTACATGTTTAAATTTATGTTTTTTTACTATTTCTTACTGTTTTATTATTCTTAGTCTGGGAAATACATTTTTTATCAATAAAATAATGAAGAAAAAAAATTTTCAATAAAATAATGAAAATACTGAAGATTTTTATTTTTTAAGATTTTAATTTTATTGCATATACAGATCCCGGAAAAAAACAACTCGGCAAAAAAAAAGTGATGCACTGAATTCACGATAGGTGAACTGCGATATAGCGAGGGGTTACTGTACTTCATTTAAGTTTCCCCGATATACGTTTTCTTTGTAATGAATTGTAGTTTTCTTTTCTCTCAGCTGACTTTGTTTATGTTTAGATTTCGTGCAGCTCGGTCGATATGTAAAGAAGCTAGAATAATGTTTAGAACCAAGGAATATTAATACAATAATCTTGAAAATTAGATAAACCCCAAATAGAGTGAGTAAATAAATATTTTATGAGTAAAATATTGTGCCTGAATAGTGACAAGCATCAGCTGATACGGAAGCGGCAAAATGTTTGCCGATAGAGGTTCGTTCTCCCACATCCTCCTCCTCTTCTAACACTTAATGCGATCGAATATTATGAAGAAAATTTAAGAAAAGCATTAAGAACATACAGCAAACAAACTTTCGATACAATATCTTCAGGGAAATAGCATGTGAGGGTGCACCAGCTGATACAGAGGCGGCAAAACATTTCCATCTACGTGCTCACCGCCACCATGCATATCCCAGTGTACTGTATGCCTGTTGCCCACCGCTTAATAGAATACAGTACAGTACGTAAATTTCTTGCTGTACAGTAAATCTGAATATCTTTTGTATACTCTTAAATATAGATACAGGGCTTTCTGCTTTGTTATGTACTTATAAAATATGTTTTTACTTATCTTATATCTTTGGCATAGTGTGTCTATGTAAGGTTGTGGAACGTATCTATGCCCTTTATCATTGTTTCCTATGGAAAATGATTTTTTTTTTTTTACGCGATTTTCGATTTACCCGTCACTTCTGAGAACATATCTTTCCTACAAATAATACATTATAACTAAAGAACAGTACTGCTTTAACAAAATTTAAATTGTATCTGGCAAGATTAAGTACAGTACTTTTATTTAGGCATGCTTAAAAGTAAACCATGCTATGTATGGACCCTAATACACAAAGTAAGATGACGACAATTGTACTTTCCAAATTGTGTGTGCTGCTGCAGTTTTCCCTAATATCCAAACTTCAATGTTTCACTGTATATACCTACGTTCAAATGCTGTAACAGGTTTGATAGAAAAGGGATGGAAAATAAAAACTTTACTATGATATTCAGGTTTTTAATTGCTGTAGTATTGGCATGAATTTGCAATAACTAGTGACCAAGGTCGATACTTCTAATGCTTAGCATTTTTTTATAGGTAAAAGCTTATTACTGACATAAAGGTTTCATTGCAAGTAAGTTTTAAATACCACAATTTACATAAAAAAATTTAATTGTTCAATTTATTATTAGTTATTTATGTTAATCTCTGTAGAGGGTTTACTACTATGTGTGGTTTCAGGCACCCATGGGGTCCATGCAACCCTAACAGGATGATACTAAGAGGATGAATACCTGTTTACAAGTACTGGCTTTTCTGTGATACATACATTTATCTGCAAAGCATGTCATCTTCAAGAAGGTGCAACTCAGTGTCACGCAAACAGAAAACACCTGACCTCGATTACTGAAAGAAGTTGAAGGAAAATGCAAAAATACTACATAAAAAAATAATTTTTGGTGCCTACAATTTCTGAAAGCTTTACATATAAATAAATTGGCTCATTCCATGTAAATGCAAGTACAAGACTCTATAACACTGCCTGTTCTGGAAATAAGGCAAAGTAAGCAGAAATTGGAAGGCTTAAAATCTCTCTGGTAAAAAATATTAATATTCTGGTGTACTGAAAACTACATCCACTAAAATTTAACCGCTCGTTTGATAATGTATAAAGTTATATGAAACGTTATGAACCCAAAATGATCTAACTCACTAAATAAGCTCGATATGATATGGCCAAGAAGTCTGAGTTCTTAACAGACCCACAATTGAGGCCTCCCTCCTCATAGGGTGCTAAAAAGGGCATTCAGCCTCAACTTCCCAACCACGCTCTTTGTGTGTCCAACCCCCCTATTAGGGACAAGTATTAAAACATAAAAGCTAGGATTATCTTGATATGTGTTCTTTTTCTATCTTAAAATTGGATATATCACTATTATTCACCTTTATCACATCCAAATGAGTACCTGGAATGATGATAACACTATTCACACACAATTCATTATCTGAAACTATTTTCATATGCATTTTCTTTTTGCACATATACCACAGTAGCACAGTGGGATCAACTCGACTCAGAAAGCAACAAACCCGCACTTGAGTCCACTGCGGGGTGTTTGGAAGGGCATCCATATTTAATGCCTCTGCTTCAAACTTGTGTCCACAACTCCGGCAAAAGAAACTGTCATGATTTGTTTACATTGAATGAGCAAGTGTGCTCATCAGGAATGAAATATTTGTTTAGCTAATTATGCTAATTATAGCCTTATCATCCTGTCAAAACGGCTTAAACCTCAAGATATAAGCGTCCAGTTTTATTCGCCCTCAGGAGAGAAGGAAAGATGGAATTATAATTAATCGCCAAGGTCAAATCTCGAACAGTACTTTAAAACATGACAAAATGAGTAAGGATGCAACATAGTGTGTTAAGTAACTTTGCTAAGATGCTACTATACTTTTGCTTCTACAATTCGTACTACTGGCACTACTATTACTGCTACTACTACTACTAATAATAATAATAATACATACATACATACATACATATACCAATAATATTGATAATAATAATAAACAGAGTGAATATCTAAATATTCAAGAGCTAATATTTAACGCCAATGTTGTTATTCCAGTCCAATTTAGGAGTCATTGTCATCGTATTTCATATATGAAATTTCAGTCTCTTAACAAAATTCTATTTGAGCAAATCAGCTGTCAGTTTGAGCTTATCAACCCTTGGGCTCTAGAATTTTATATTATTTTATTTTATTTATTTATTTATTTATTTATTTTAAATTGGGACGGTTAAAGAAAATTGCCCTCATCGGGCCCTGGCACCAAGAAAACATAAAGCAAACTGGAACAGATGGGAAGTGTTGTAACATGTCAGATGGGGTAATAAGAGAAGTGTAATGAATACCCGTACTCTGGAATAATTGGTGTAAGATGTAGGCTTAGGAGAAGAATTTTAATTGAAGGATAATTGAACATCGAGCTGCTCTGGCCAGTCATAATTCTATCCCAAAGACCTTCAGTTGTAGTATCGCAACAGGTGGCTGTTACCATGGGGCGAACCTACGATGGAACCTAATGACTTCATTACTCCTTTGTGCTTTAAGAAAAAAAATAAATTACAAAAAATAAAATATATTATATATATATATTATTATTATTATTATTATTATCAAAGACCTGTTATGACTAGCTACATATATCAGCTTAACTCAAAAGCCGTCTAGTCACACAAAAAAAAAATAGGATCAGGTAAAGATTTGTGACCCCAGAACAAATAACCCTGTAAATTTA